>BQNB010103272.1:0-17924 GCA_026074375.1 Tanacetum coccineum | reverse complement strand
CATGCTTAACAGTATTAACAAAAGCAAAACTAGGTTTTTCCTGTTCTTTTGAAGGTTTAATCATATATTCATCATCACTGTTTGACTCATACTCCTCAATGATAGGAGCATCAGACCAAACTTTAGGTTTACTAACAAATTTGGGTTCATTTACAGCTGGTTTAGGCACAGATTCAAGTGTTTCTACACTAGAATTAGATTTACAAGAGACATAATCACTGGTATTAGCAGCAGATTCACTAGTTTTAAACTGTTTTGGACCATATGTAAAATTTGACTCATCTATTCCAAAATTAGATTTAGGAGGCATGTAGATCCCTGTCATTAGAGGGGGAACTGCATGCATTCCTTTAACTTTTGCAAATCTATCATACACAGGACTATCTTCTACATCACTAGACCTACTATCAAATACACTTTCAAGAACTTCATTTTCATAACTTAAAACACCTTCATGTATTTGATCTCCATACCCAAGCCCATATTTGTCCTTAGAACTCATCACACTCTTTTGAACAAGATGTTACCTCAGTGTTCAAGCCTGAATTGCTGTAAGCCATCAAAGCAAAGTTCTCTTGCTCATCTTCTACATGACCAGTCCAATCAACACCATCCCCATCAAGAGTTACTAAAGCCTTAAGTTCCTCCTATTTTCCAGGTCTCCTCCCGTTGTCTTTTACATTATATCCAGTGTTCCCTGTATCTCTCCTTTTGCCTTTTTGATTTCCTTTTGATCTGCATTCTCTAGCAAAGTGTCCTGTGTTGTGGCAATTGAAGCACTCAACTTTGGTCTTGTTAAAACCAACAAGTTCATTGGCATCAAAATGCAGTTTTCTCCCTGTCTTCTTGTAAAACTTCTTCAATCTTATGGAAATCATGGCTACTTGCCATTTCAAATCCATCTCTTCTAGATCAAACTCATCGACCTGTTCAAGATCCTCATGATCCAATTATGGACCACTGGATTGATTAGCAAAGAAAGAGTGCATGAGTTCATCAGTGTATGACAAAGAGCCTTCCCTTTGTGAGTTATGGCCAGAAGAAGTAGAAATACCATAAGCAGTACTAACATCATTAGTATTGCTAGTGCTTTCAGAAGAAACAAATGCCACATTCTGTATGCTGGAAGATGATGCAATAGAGCCTTTAACATCAGACTCAAAGGCTTTAAGATTGTTATAGAGATCATCAAAACTAAGAGTATCTACTCCTGGATTGGTCCTCATGATCAAGGATACATGGGACCAGGAAGAGGGTAAAGACCAAAGGAACTTCTGATTGGCATCTTCAGTGGAGACACCTGCACCATGAATCTCAAGTTAACTTAAAAGACTCTGAAGCCTGTCATAACCTTTATGCAATCCTTCTGAGTTGGATACAGAAAAACCTTCAAACTGTTGCTTTAGAATGTATTTTTGCATTTTTTTTATTCATCATTGCTCACAAATCTGATTGATAGTGACACTCGTTGATCAACCCTATTAATTATTATATATTATAATATATCTATATATTATATATATAATATATATTATATATATATATATATATATATATATATATATATATAAATAAATAAATATGTAAAATACTTATAAATATATAAATATAAGGATAAGAATAAAAAATCTCTCAATGTAGTAAACCCGGAGTATGATTCCCGGGTCGTTATCCCCAACGAGGAATGCAATTGAAAGTCGAGAGTCGTTTAGATAATCGATGCTTGAATGGAGCAAGATTATGATTGGATTTATAAAGCTACGGGAAAATTAATGCAAACACTTAAAAACAATTAAGGGAAAACAAATTTTAACTAAAAACGTTAATGGGAATTCAATAAAACGCTACAAATAAGCAAGCACACTAAAATTAAATCCTAAATGATTTTCTAAACTTTTTCTAATCCTATTTGACTATTTGAAAAGAAAAGGCAAAGAAATTCTAACGATGAGTGTTTAATCATAAAAAACGAAGAAGAAAACATGAACGGAGATTGAAAATCTCGTTCTTTTAAAAAGTGAAATCAAAAATATTAACCCTACGAAAGTAAATTTAAATCCTAAGCCTAAAATATGATAAAAGAAAATTTTATAAAAAAGAATTTTATTTTTCTATTTTTTATGAATTTTTAAAGTTTTAATAAAGAAAAATGATTTAAAAATATAAAATTAATCCTAAAAATTCTAAGAAAATTACTAAAAGTGTAAAACAATATGCTTGATTTTATAAAAATGCTAACTAGAAAGAAGCTGAAACAAAAAGCTCTAAAAAGCTAGGAATAAGCTACGGCTTATTATAGAAAATAGAGAATAAAAATGTATTTAAAAGAAATGGGTTGGGCTATCATAACAGATAGCCCTGGTCTGGTGCGATGGTTTGAGTGTGTGTGATATGGGACGAGTGTGTGTGGAAGGCTAGGTCATGGGTTCGAATCCATGGCCTAGCTTTTTGCTATTTTTTTATATTTTTGAAAAGTTTTTGAACAAAGCTATAAAGCAGATGTAAATAAGCAAAATTAATAAAAACAACTTTTTCTGAAAATCACTAAATAAGCTAGAAAATGGCTTAATACTTGACAGAAAACAATATACTACTTTTTTTTTACTTTTTCAAAACTTTATAAGCTAGAAACTGAAATAAGCTAAAACAAGGACTTAATAAGCTACAAGCACCCTATAACTAATCTAACAATCAAATCTAAGCAACTAATAAGCAAAAAGAGCAGGCTATAAGCTGAAAATCAAATTAAGCACTTATAAGCAAACTGGATACCAAACAGGCCTTAAGGGCAACTTTGAGCTTAATTTTTAATAAGCTAATGGAACCTTATGAAAACCTAGCTTATACCAACTCAAGTTAGTACTACTTGACCCAAACACCCCTTTATTTTCTTTAAATCCATTTTCAGCTTATGAAGATTAGATTTAAGGCTCAAAGTTCAACTACCAGATAACAAATAGCTTTTAACTAACCTAATGAACTATTAAGCACAACAAAGTAAGCCAAAACTGAAGCTATAATACTATGTACGCTTTTTAATATTTTTGACAGTTTGTATTAAAATAATAGCAAGCTAAGATCTAAGCCAATAAGTAACTGTCTCGACATTAAACAAACTATAATAAGCAAGATTAAGTAGATTTTAACTATGAAAAGCTAGCAATAAGCACAATTAAGCTAAAAGTAAACAGATAAGCTAGAAAATTGAAGATATCAAAGAACTTAAAAATGTAAAGGAAAGTGTACCTCTACCTCAGCTAAACAGAGGTAATTACTCACAATAAAGCTTAAACAGTTTAAGCTTATAGCTTAAGCTTATTTCCAGATCCTATACTAATCCTAACTCCTGACCTTCAGGAACTATTACCTACTTGAATTCTATGAGCAGCCATCCAATTCCGTTAGAATTCAAGTATACGATGAGCTTTTAGTAGCTTAAGAGCAGTATGAGCTTATGAAACAGTTTATAAGAGCTTTTGAAATATAAGAGCACAAATAGTGAAAACAGATTTTGCAAAATAAACTAAGATTTCATTGATTAAAAAGCTGAGTACAATGATTGAAATTGAAGTTACATATAGTCTAATACAAGTAATTGAAAATTTACATTTAAAATGAAAATTACATAAGCTGAATTAAAAAATACATAAAAAGCTACTTAAAACTACTGACTAACTAGATAGATAATTTGAGTAAGCAAGGCTTGTATTTATAGGAGGAGATGGACGCTTCTAGGTCCTGAAGTTGGTTAAACGCTCCTCTTGATCATGATCCTCCATTCTTTCCAATAATTGGATACCATCTTGTAACCATTAGATCAAAATCACACGGATTGCCAAGCTGGCAATCCCACATCTTTGGAGTAGCTGTGCTTCTTTTACACTAAGTTTAGTGCAAATTTTCCCATTTTGATGCGTTTGTTTGCAATCCCGAGTGTCATTCTTTGTTAGTCTTGACCAATAAGAGCTCTTGAGTGACGTTTTTGATGCTGAGCTGGGGCTTGGTGTTTAGAATCATTTAGGCCACGTTGGATTGAGTGGGAGTGGGATTTTAACCCCTTTGATTCGAGCAGGGTAAAGTTGGGACGAAGGTGAATAGTAAATTCACTTCGCGCTTTTTTTTTTCTTTTATATAATTTTTTTAACCCTGTCTTTGAAAACGTTGACTTGGGCTCGGGTTTGTGTAAAAAGGGATTGGGCCGGGGAAATTTTTAGGCTTTGGTAAAGGTTTAATAAAACACATTTAACAACCGTTAGTTATGGACTAACGGTGTTAGGGTTTTTGGGACTTTTGGTGAAATTGTGTTAACACTATGGACATTTTTGGCATTTTGAAGGTTTTGTCTTTTTGTGTGGGACTGACCACTTGGTTGATCGACGGTTGACTTTGTTGACCTTTTGCTAGAAACTTTCCGGCTCTTGTGCACTCTATCTGTCTTGTGTGCGTGTTTGTCGGTTTGACCGTATTTTGTGATTTTTTGCATTTATCCGTACCTACACTTCACAAATGGCAAAACAAAGCCACTATACAAGCCATAATTGCACAATTTTTGATCATTTTAATGTCCTTTTTGGTATAAAAAGGATATGTGATTTCTCACATATCAATATTCCTCCAAACTACAGTGAATTCCGTGTCCCATGCATTGTTATACGCTCTAAACCAAATACTCAAAACCTCCCAAACTAATCTTTAAAAAGTAGCAAAGTCTTTTGTGGGGAGGTTAAGAAATCACAAGTTATTAAAACACCCCATTTTCCCTCTTTTTAAAACGTTTTCCATTTTTAGATTTTTTCTAATTTACAATCTTACAACATATGACATGTGTGACATAATGTATTGCTTTTATTATTCACTGATAACTTTTAGGATCAAGAAACAAAAAGCACAAAAAGTGTCCAAATGGATAAATTCATCGTCCCCGACTTTCACCTCTCCAAGCCAAGCTTAAAAACAAGATCATTGCAAAATACAAGTTATGATGCTAACACTACTCATAAAAACTAATTGTGTACTTACTTTTCCTCCCTTATTCCTAATTTCCTCTAAGGATTTTATTATTATTATTGGTGACAAATAAATTATGTCCTTATTAATAAAGTAAACCCGGTTTAGACCATTAATAGCTTGAAATCCTTTCCTAAAGAGACGATGTGGTGAGAATAAGGTCCACATTAAGGTTCTAATTTCGCATGATTTAGGGGTTATCCTTTTTATTTCATCCGCAACAACTCAACTACGAGTCCAGAGACGGAGGCTTTATTTAGATAACCCCGGAGTCGAAATTTGGCTTTATTCTTCTTATTATTGCAACATTATTAAACCTCGGTCCTTTAGAAGGCTGCAACATCGGTTGTGAGCCGGCAAGATGCAGCAAACATATTTCGACCTCGGTAATTTCCTCGACCTTTTAGAAGGCTGCAACATCGGTTGTGAGCCGGCAAGATGCAACAAACTTTTATCAGCCCAAAGTTTTTATTATTATTATTACCTCCACCCTTTAAACGACTGTCACATCGGTATGCGAGCCGACCATGATCCAGAAGTCTTATTTCGGCTTTGGTTTATTTCATAATTATTATTATTATAGCCAAATTTCAAGCCCTGTGGTCTTTTAACAACTGCCACCCGTTGCGAGCCGACCCAATGGTCGAGTTATTTCCCCACAACACTGAGAAAACTCGATGTGTACCTTATTTTCACCAGAGGGAATCTCTACGTAAAGTGATCTCTAAACTAAGATTCCCAAAAACAATGATAAACTTTATTTTATTCATTAATTATTATACGATTATTAAGCTTGATGGGGCAAAAGCACAATTAACCTTTATGAGCCTTAAGAAATCCAACTATTCTCATGGTTTACATCAAAACTTTACTCTACTCTGTTCATCTCTTGTTCTTTACAATTTAAAATTTCTAATAAAGAAACTCGTGAATACTTAGCCTAGCGAATTAAGATCGACACTTTAACAAGTCACATAGACTGGCAACAATCTCAACTCTAATAAATCGATCTTCGCATATTTAAAATCAATTATGGAAACTTGCAAAGTCTTGACTTTTATAAGTCAGACTTGCGTTTTATAGCTCCTTGTATAAAAGATTAGTAAAATCAATCTATTTATAGTTAAGGAGAAAACTAAGATATAAAACCGGTCGGGTCAAAATTTACTTTTCATTCTCACCAACGGAAAACTTACATTCATGTCAACTATTTTTTTATTTTTCATCAATTTTTTTAATATATGTGAACAATAAACTAGATATTAAGACTTAAAAATTTAAAATTTTTGCGGGAAAACGGGGTACGTGAGAACAACGGGCAAAGGTAGGTAAGATCATATCGAAGATATACTACCCCATACAAAAATTAAACATTATCCTCAATGTTTTCTAGCCTAAGACTTAAAAACCCCATACTAGAACTCAAAAAGTCGAATGCATAATCCAAGCGTGGAGAAAGTATCACAAAAATCTCAAGCAGGTTATCTAGGTTGTAAAAGATAAATGTTTGTCGATAATATCTAGGTTAATCAGATTTCCAACTTAATGGCAAGCTAAAGACTAGGAAGCTCGAGTGGACGGGACCAAAACACTCCGAACACGAAAGTCTTCAAATTTTGGGTCAATCTCATAAAATACAAGCACCAACACAGAATCAGAGGAGTACAAGCCTCCTCACATCACAATAGAAATAAGAAAGAAGAAAAATAGATAAGCATGGGGTGGCCTCCCACGAAGCGCTTGTTTAGGGTCACTAAGCTTGACCCAATCCTCGAATTCATTTATCCTTGGGGAAGGTTTGGAGATCCAGGACAACTAATTTTGGTACGTCCCCTCCAAAGTAGTGCTTAATTCTATGACCGTTGACCTTGAAGTTTGGCCCGGAGTTTTGGGACAACTCAACGGTTCCATATGGAAAGACTTGGGTAATGGTGAACGGTCCGGACCAACGGGATTTTAACTTGCCCGAGAACATCTTTAGTCTAGAGTTAAAGAGGAGGACTTGATCACTGACGTTGTGTGTTAAACGCGATTTTTTGAATCACTGTGAGTCATGGATCTTTTGTTTTCTCTTTATAGATCAAAGCGATCTCATAGGCTTGATCAGAAAAGTTCATTTGTTTCATTGAGTTGAAGCTTTTCGGTGATCACCCTCGGTCGCAAGGCAAGGTTTGCATGTCTTCAATAGGCCCAGTAGGCTTTGTAGCACTCGGGGCACTCGATCGGTAGATGACATGCCTTTCCGTACACGAGATTGTATGGGGTACACCCGATGGGTGTTTTGTAAGCTGTACGGAAGGCCCAAAGTGCGTCATTTAATTTATCCGACCAAGAGGCACGGTTCTCGCCCACGGTCCTTTCAATAATTCGTTTCAAGCCACGATTGGATACCTTAACTTGCCCACTTGTTTGTGGGTGATACGCGGTGGATAGACGGTGAGTGACTCTATATTTAAGCATGACCTTTGCAAACTGGTCATTGCAAAAATGGGTTCCGCGATCACTTATGATAGCACGAGGGGCACCGAATTAACGCGAAGCGAATCGGGCGAAGAGAGATTTAAGAAATTTGCAAACAACTCGGGCATCGTTGGTGGGGAGCGCTTTCGCTTCAATCCATTTTGACAAGTAGTTAACCGCCATGAGTATGTATTTGTTCCCTCGTGAAGACGGGAACGGCCCCATGGAATCGATGCCCCATTCTTCAAAGATTTCGCAAACTTGGATTGAATTTTGAGGCATTTCATCACGCTGCGAAATTTTTCCTTGACACTAATAAGTGTCACATCGGGTGACCAAGTCATGGGCATCTTTATAAATGGTGGGCCAATAAAATCCTGAGTCAAAAACCTTTTTGGCAGTGTAGTTGGCACCGTAATGTCCCCCGATGGGTCCACTATGGCAAGCTGTGAGGATGTCAACAGCTTCTTGGCCAGCAACACACCGCCGGATCACTTGATCTGCACATATTTTGAACAAATATGGGTCGTCTCAAAAGTAGTGTTTAACATCTTTGAAACACTTGTTTTTCTGCTGGGACGACATCCCTTTAATAATGAATTTCCGCGCGTGGTAATTTGCATTATCGGCAAACCACGGGGTACTTGAGTCACCACGAAAAGTCACCAAATTAAGGGGCCCGAGAGGAAACTTTTCATTTATCTCCTTTGGGTCGAGCACATTTTCATAAGGATTTTCTAATCGGGAAAGATGATCAGTCGCGAGATTCTCGGCTCCTTTTGTGTCAATTACTTTGAATTTGAATTCTTAAAGGAGGAGAACACACCGGAGCAATCTCGCCTTGGAATCCTTTTTAGCAAAGAGATATTTTAGGGCGGAATGATCCGTATACACTATGCATTTGTTCAAGATGAGGTAAGACCGGAATTTTTCAAAGGCATACACCACGGCTAACATTTCTTTCTCCGTCGTGGTGTAATGCGATTCCTCCTCGTTCATTGTTTTGCTAGCTTAGTGTATAGGCCTAAAGTGTTTTTCATGCCGTTGCCCCAAAACCGCACCTATGGCGAAGTCGCTTGCATCGCACATAAGCTCAAAGGGCAAATCCCAGTCTGGGGCAATCAAGATTGGAGCTTCGGTAAGTTTTTTCTTTAACGTTTCAAACGCTTGGATACATTCATTTGAAAAGATGAACGGAGTATTCTTCTCAAGAAGATGAGTCATCGGTCGGGAAATTTTGGAAAAATCCTTAATGAACCGTCGGTAGAAACCGGCATGACCGAGAAAACTCCGAACACCCTTTACGGTGGTGGGATGAGGTAACTTAGCAATCACTTCGACTTTGGCTTTATCAACCTCAATTCCATTTTTGGAAATCTTATGGACAAGGACAATTCCTTCCTTAACCATAAAATGACTCTTTTCCCAATTCAGACAAAGATTGGTGTCTTCGCATCTTTGAAGCATCTTGTCTACACGAGAGAGGCAATTTTCGAATGAATTCCCAAAGACCAAAAAGTCGTCCATAAAGACTTCCATTGTTTTTTCAATCATATCATGAAAGATAGCCATCATACACCTCTGGAACGTGCCCGGTGCATTGCATAAGCCGAAAGGCATGCGACGATAGGCGAACATTCCGTAAGGACACGTGAATGTGGTTTTTTCTTGATCATGAGGGTCGATGGGAATTTGAAAGTAACCCGAGAAACCATCGAGGAAACAATAGTACTCGTTCCCCGCTAATCTCTCGAGCATTTGATCCATAAACGGAACTGGAAAGTGGTCTTTACGGGTGGCTTCATTTAACTTGCGGTAGTCAATGCACATACGCCACCCTGTAACCAATCGAGTCGGGATCAATTCATTTTCATCATTTTCAACAACGGTAAACCCACCCTTTTTCGTTGATAACAGCTTGTGAACCTGATATGTTCAACAAGTGTTTGAAATGGAAGTGTCCTAACGAGATTTGATTGATCTCTTGGCTCCTAGAGACTCGATATATGCGATTTTTGGTTTAGTACTCGGAGGCTGGACCCATATTGCACCTATTCAATATCAAACGATCCGGCATGAGATTCAATAGATAACATGTGTATCTCCGGACAAATGAGACAAGTTCTGGTTAAGAGAAACCCAATGGCTGGGAAGGTGTGTGCATTTGCATCCACTGTGTCCATGATGTCGTTTTCCAATACCACAATCAATCTTTGATTCCTGATAGATTGTGTATTGACCCGGTTTCTGCCTTAAAGTTGTGTGGAGGCTCTTTGTTTGTAGACCCTTTATCCATACATTTCTTTTTAATTCTTCAACGCCTTCAATGCTTACCAGGACGTCATTACTAACACCTTGTTGTGATTGTTCCAGTGTTAGCTCAATCTTAGTCGGCATTATTCCCATTTACATTCATCTCCAATCATACCTAAGGACTGCTATTTCTAACTTTGGATTATCCTTGGGTAGATCCTCCGGTTCTGGTTAGATCATAGGATTGATTCTTAACCTAACCACCTTATGACTTCAGAATCGTCGTGAAATTAAGATGTTGTTGGGTATAAGATCGAACCATAAAACCTTTTCTTACTGTTCAGCATATTGAGTTGATTAGATCATATTTTAAATACATTTTCTCCGCTTATTTTAAATAATAAACACTTAGTTTTTGAAATACCTTGTGATTAAAATATGTCTTGAAGATTCTGTGAGAGAAAATATTATTTGCATGAATGGTTTGTAACATTTTGATAATGTTTTGAATACATAAGAATTGTCGAGGTTGATGTATCCAAGAACATTAAAACTTTGTTTTTGGAAAAAACTCCCCCTCAAAAATAGGACCAATTGAGAAATTATTGTCTTTTGAAAACATTGTGAGGGTTGGAGTGTTGAACACATAATTTTGAAAGATTATGAATTGTCATTGAGAAATTCTTGAAAAATTGTGTTCAACTTTTTGAAAAACCAGATGTTAGAGGACTTCTCTTCTAACGGTAAGGGTAAGCGCACTGAAACGTACACTATCCTTTTTCTTGAGCTAAAAACATTGAATGTCTTGTAAGAACAGCTCAAGACCGAGAAACGTTAATTTTCTCGTTGTGAGGATAAGTTATAAACCTTCCTTTATTTGAAGTCCGGGTTATGTACTGATATTTGCACATAAGCCATCTAGAAAATTAGAAATGACATGTTTTGAAACTATTTGCAACTCTCGCTCGAACTTCATTTACACACCCGTGTCAATGTTAATCGACATTTCTAAGCACGTAAATGTTATCGATTCCAAGAGACATGTCAAGAAGAATCTTTTTGGAAATTTTCTGATTTTCTGATTTTGTATTTTCTTTTTGAAGTTTTATATTTTTGTATTTTGCTTTTCTCAAAAATATGTACATGGTGATGTTTGATGATGATATCAAGCAGTCTCATTTGTCAGAACCTCCAGATCAGCTGGAGTCAAACATCTCATACCAATCCTTCTGACAAGATACTTAAACCGATCCTCAGGAAGGGCTTTCGTAAACATGTCAGCTAATTGGTATTCAGTTCTGACAAAATATAATTCAATTATACCATTTTCAACCTGTTCCTTTATGAAATGATACCGAGTATGGATGTGCTTTGTTCGCGAATGTTGTACGGGGTTGCATGATATTGCTATGGCTGACTGAGAGTCACAGTACAACGGTATTTTGTTGTAGTTGAAGCCATAATCTTGAAGCTGTGTCCTCATCCACATTACTTGAGCACAACTTGCAGATAATTTCAAAACATGTCATTTCTAATTTTCTTAATGGCTTATGTGCAAATTTCAGTACATAACCCGGAATTAAAAGAAAGGAAAGTTTATCTATAAGGATAACTTATCCTAACAACGAGAAAATTAACGTTTCTCGGTCTTGAGCTGTTCTTACAAGACATTCAATGTTTTTAGCTCAAGAAAAAGGATAGTGTACGTATCAGTGCGCTTACCCTTAGCGTTAGAAGAGAAGTCCTCTAACATTTGGTTTTTCAAAAAGTTGAACACGATTTTTCAAGAATTTCTCGATGACAAATCATAATCTTTCAAAATTATGTGTTCAACACTCCAACCCTCACAATGTTTTCAAAAGACAACAATTTTTCAATTGGTCCTATTTTTGAGGGGGAGTTTTTCGAAAAACAAAGTTTTAATGTTTTTGGATACATCAACAACGACAATTCTTATGTATTTAAAACATTATCAAAATGTTCCAAACCATTCATGCTGATAATATTTTCTCCCACAGAATTTTTAAGACATATTTTAATCACAAGGTATTTCAAAAACTAAGTGTTTATTATTTAAAATAAGGGGAGAAAATGTAATTAAAATATGATCTAATCGACTCAATGTGCTGAACAGTAAGAAAAGGTTTTATGGTTTGATCTTATACCCAACAATATCTTGTACGTTTAATGATTCACCCTGTTGTAGCCTTTCAATGGCTATCCACATTTCATTTGTTGTGTTGCATGCATCAACAGTTGAATAGATTTCATCTCCAATACCAGTTAAAAGCAAGAAAATTGCTTCCTTTTCAGACTGAAAGTGTTCTTTGTTCTCTGGAGTCATGTTCAATATAGTTTCAATTGCTGTATGCTGTTGAACTGCAGGACGACCTTCCGCTGCTGGAACAGCTTGAATAAGTACACTTGTTGGCACGTAGGGACCATTAAGTATGCATTTTTTTAGTCCCTCACCATTATTTTTTGTGTCAATGTACCGTAGAAAACGTGATCTCCATTGTGAATATCTTCCTGGTCCAAGCATTGGAGGACGATCTTTTGACCCAGCTGCCATGATATTATTATGCATTTGACTATCTGTCAATAACCAATTTAGCTTTATAATCATCTTGCCAATGGTTTGTCGACTAGTTCCCAGACTTTCTAAGTCTGTCAACTGATGAGTTCATCCTGCATTGCTTCGATCCAAGCAAAATCAGCCATTGCCTCCTAATGTTTCTTCGGTTCAACAATACGCACCGTGAGCGCGAACATACCATTCAAGGATCTGTGGCAAGCTGTCGTCTTGTCGACCTGGCATGGTTCGATTCCACACTTGTTCGAAATGGATTGATATCTGTCCATACGGTAATCCATGACTTTGTATGTGTAGAAATGAATGCACATCGGTATTATTAATGTTTGCGTGAGGAAGAGCGACAACCAATTTCTTGTACCCGTGGTACAAAAAGGATTTGCTAATTTAGGCTTTCTGAAATGAAAATGCAATCGGTGCTCGTGATCATCGTTGTTGTCTCTTCAGACATGACATTGTTTGGTTGTAAATTCTTCAGATAAAGGACTGAAGAGAAATTCCAACCCTTGTTGTGACGAATCTGTCTTCTCTGCTGTAGGAACAACATTTTGTCATGGGGGCACGAGGTCATAGTTGTCATAATCGAACAGCCTTTTGTCCGTGAGGAACGAGGCCTGAAGAGACATTTTCAATAGACATCTCTTGTCGTTGTGGTGCGAGGTATGAACTGTTGTGATCAGACATCATTGCCATGAAGACCGAGGCTTGATCTGCTGTGATCAAACGTCTTTTGAACATTGAGAAACGGGGCCTGAAGTGTTATTTTCAGCAGACGCCATATGATGTAGCTCATCTTTGTGAAACCATTTAATGGTAACTTCTAGTTTCTTAGATTCAGATCATTTCAGCAACCTACACTCTGAGGATTTCCCTGCTTTCATTGTATAGTGATCTGCATTTAGGTCAATTCGTTGTTGTTTTTTACCATTGAATGACGTACCTGCACTTAAACCCAGAGTTTGTTTGCATGCATGAATATGAGGGATATCTACTATTAAACCATGCGCGGGTTCACAGTCAACCTTGCCCTGCAAGATTTTTGAGTAACTTTCTTGTGGAAATCCACCTCAAGACGAACTTACTAAAGATATCTACCCGTTGTTTACCCCACCTAAGACAAGATCTAGGATTCATTTTTTTTCCTCCAGGGACAGGTGGTAGTACTTTTTGTTTGAGACCTATGTCCTGTGGGGACTGTCTTTCTGTTTCTTATAGATGCACTTGACTTTACAACGGGCATAAACTCTTTGTTGTCTAGGGTTTTATGCATCCTTATTCTTGCAGATCACGGTATTTTAACCTGAGAGGTATTCTAAGACCATTCATCCATCATGATTTGCAACTGTAAAAGCACTTTTTGCATGAGGACATAGTTGCAATTCATTGAACTCAAGAAAGGCTTTTGTTTCCTATGTTCATCCTAATGAACATCTTTGTTTGAAACCCGACTACTCAATAATGCTTGCCAATTCCTGGTTTTTGTTTGCAACCCTTAGCATGTTGGTAATCTAGCAGGATTAATCATACTAGGTTTTGCCATTCACTTCTTTGTCTATTCTAGGTGTGCACTTTTCTTAATATCTCTAGAGTAGAATAGACCATGTCATTGAGCCTACTAATACTTTAGGTGAATGAAATGACACATGCTTTGGTTATTCCTAGAGAGGGCCCGGTGCAATCACATGGTGTTTCGAAATGCTTATTTTCTAATCTCAGGCAAATTCTGTTGAGTGCCTGGTTTTAAACAAACACATACCGACACATTAGTTTTTATTAACCGACTTTTTCCGTTAAAACATCTCAATTTCCAGGAGAATTTGAAAAAAGGAGTCGTTTTACCTAACTGATGTTTTGAATATCGATGAGCATTTGGTTGTCGAACAACAGAGCAGTTTCAATAACTGAGTTTCCACAGACTATCCCTTGCATTTCTCGATGAGTTTTCTTTTAACTCACTTATCGCTATGTTCTTGTCATGCATTTGAGCTTCAAATCTGTATTTCATGATAATTGTTCACGTTTCTTGTCGAAATACATTAGATCCGTAGTCTTGCAAACCCGATTGGTTTTGCATTTGTTCTTTACTTTGTGTAAAGCAAGTTCAAGAGAAAACCGGTGTTTTTTCAAGTTTAAGGCAAAAACTCTTTAAAAGCTTATTATGAACTTCGTTGTTAACAGATTCAGTTTGTTTCGACAGCTTTTTTGCAAGACATTCACATTCTTTGACTTTATGAGATATAAGCATTGCACTCAGTATAAGCATTATAATCAACATATAATGCAAATAAGAAACATGTAACATCATAAGACACACACTCTTCAATAAGTAGATCATAATGTTTGAAAAATCCAGCCTTTTCTGATTCACAAGTTCGTCAATCTCCTTTTCAAGGATATTAACGAACTCCAAATCGTCTGCATTTCTGTTTTTAGTTCATGAACAAAACAGTGACTGTCCAGTATACGTTTTGTTTGAGAAAGAGCATTAATAAGGTTTTGGATCAAGACTTCCATACCTTATGCAGGTGGGTAGGAAATGCACTATTAGTATGAGTAGAGACCAAAGCTTTGTTTTTCACAAATTGTTCTACAATATTGAAGTTTTTTGGTCATTTCATTATAAACTTGTTCTAACTTTTACTAATGGATTTAGAACTGGTAGAAAAGGCAACGTTTTTAAGCAATGTTTGTTTATGGGTTCTAACAAACTTTTTCTCCACATTGTCTTCCTAACTTCTTTTGCGCGTTCCAACTGAAAAGATACGACCAGTGAGGTGCTATTTGAAAAAAATTTCATAAAGACTATTCTTCTATGTAGTCGTATGGTTTCACTGTTTTCTTTATCTAATTTGATCTACTCCTCGTATCAAGAGTCATGGTCTCTTCCTATTAGGCAAATCAGTTCGCAGGGATCAGAATATCATATGGGATCTCATACAAACATAGATTTTCAGATTGAGCTTTCTTGAGGTACCTTGATTGCAAAGGTTGTCTACCATTATATTGTCGCACCATTTGGGTGCTAACATATGAAATGGTCTGAATTGACTGATTTACGAGAATAACAATTTCGTTCAATAACTTAACTGTTTGTCCCCAATCAAATCATCTATGTCAATATCTTTTTACGTTTCTTCTTTAAACCTTTAAATCCAAAAACCTTTGTAATCTCTTTGAGCTAACCTACCAGTTTGACTTGTTAAAAGAACTCATTTTGACTAAATCCTCTTTTCCTGATCAGAAACTAGAAATTTCAAAGGCTTTTATCTTTATAACCTTCTTTAATTTCAATGATCTTTTAAAGCTAATAGTCCTTAGAGTTTCATTTAAACTGTTGGTTTAAGAATCTCAAAATCAAACGTACGGAATCCATTAAGGCTTTGTACTTCTCGAACTCATTCTGTTTCTTCTGAAGTGCAATCAGACAACTATCCCGACAACTAATGGCCTCCTGATCCGTCCAAACTACACCTTAAAATATATATAATACAATAAAATATAAAATACATATAGTAAGAATAGTCTAAAAGCAGAATCAATAAAACCGAGAATAGTAAAGAGTGTTTCCCGGGGTCCGTTAATTTCCCCAAACGAGGCTGGACGATGGAGAATCGATACAGTCGAAGTGTGAGTTAGAAAGGAGAAATTGATATTGAAATGTGGAAAAGTCAAATTAAACAATAACAAACAAAAACGTTTAAGAAAAACCTAGGAAAATATGGAAATTAACCTAGAAAAACAGAGCAGAATCCCGTACAAGAGGGGGAAAAACCTAGAAATCTTTAAAATTAAACCCATACGAAGAAATTTTATGCTTCTAAACTAGTACTAGGGAACAAATAACGAAGAATGAAAAAGACTAGACCGAAAACGGAGTTCGTTTGACCCAAAAACGAGTCAACACTAAAAACCGCACCCGGAACCGTTCTTTAAAAAAATGAAAAGTTGTAAAAATAACCCTACGAAAAGTTTTATATTTTTTCCTCACTAAACTATATGACAAAATAAAATTGTCTAAAAAGCAGAAAAAATATTTTTTTGATAATTTTTGTATTTTTTATGAATTTTTAAAACTTTTAACTAAATTAAATTATAAAAAAATACTAAACTACTTCGAAAAATTCTGAAAAATTTACTAAAAATACTTTATACTATAAAAGTCCTACGAAAAATAAAAATAACAAAATTGGCTTAAAAATAAGCCCTCAATAAGTTGTGCCACACTATAGCTTAAAAGCCCAAAGTGTGTATAAGTATCAATGCCCTTGAGTCTTTAACGAAAAAGACCCAAGGGCGCAGCGGTATGGTGTATGTTATAAAGGGGGACTGTATCGAGAGGTCTCGGGTTCGAGTCTTGCTCACCCGGACCTCTAGTCTCTCCCTCTTTTTTTTTTTGAAAACTTCAAAAAGCAAAGTTGTTTAAGCCCCACGCACTTAACAACTTTGCTTTTGAAGTATTTCAAAAAAAAAAAAGGGGAAAGACAAGAGGTTCGGGTGAGCAAGACTCGAACCCGGGACCTCTCGATACAGTCCCCTTTATAACACACACCATACCACTGCGCCCTTGGGTCTTTTTCGTTAAAGACTCAAGGGCATTGATACTTATACACACTTTGGGCTTTTAAGCCTATAAGCTGTGCACAACTAATGAGGCTTAATTAAGCCATTTGTTCTTTTATATTATTTCGTAGACTTTTATAGATAAGTATTTTTTAGAAACTTTCAGATTTTTCATTTAGTATTTTTTATAATTTAATTTAGTTAAAAGTTTTAAAAATTCATAAAAAATACAAAAATTATCAAAAAAATATTTTTCTTTTTTAGAAAATTTTATTTTGTCATATAGTTTGTAGGAAAAATATAAAACTTTTCGTAGGGTCATTTTTACAACTTTTTACTTTTTAAAGAGCGGTCCGGGTGCGGGATTTTGTCTTGACTCGTTTTTGGGTCAAACGAACTCCGTTTTCGGTCTAGTCTTTTTCATTCTTCGTTATTTGTTCCCTAGAGTAGTTTAGAAGCAAAAATTTCTTCGTAGGGTTAATTTTAAAGATTTTAGGTTTTTCCCCCTTTGTTCGGGATTCGTGCTCTCGTTTTCTAGTTTAATTTCATAATTTCTAGGTTTTTCTTAAACGTTTTTGTTTGTTATTGTTTAATTTTACTTTTCCACACTTTCAATTCAATTCTCTCCTTCAAACTCAAATCTTCGACTGTACCGATCTTCCAGAACAGCCTCGTTGGGGAATTAACGACCCGGGAATATTCTATACTACTTCTCGGTATTCTTGATTCTGTTTCAGACTACACTTACTATATATATTTTATATTTAATTATATATTATATATATTTTAAGGTGTGGTTTGGACGGATCAATTTTTGGCGCCGTTGCCGGGGAGGCTGTGAAACCGTTTATCGTTACGTTTGACAAATTGAGTTTGAATCTATGAATATTTTCTTTTATAAACATATAAAAAATACAAAAATATTTTTCATTTTTTTAGTATAATTATCAGATAAAAACAAAAGAAAAAACCAAAAATATAAAAACATTGTCCATAAAAAAGAAATAAAATTCACAAATTGGTAAAAATACCAAAATATAATATTCTCAAC
>BQNB010103271.1:0-24064 GCA_026074375.1 Tanacetum coccineum | reverse complement strand
ACAAAACAACACAATTAAGAAGCTTAAACCTTGGAATTGTAAATTGACTTAAAAACTCAAATTTGTATTAAAACTTGAAAGTGTTACAAAGCTGAAAGTAAAAGCTGTAAAATGACTTTGAAAACTAGAAATAAGCTAAGTTATATTAAAAATTAAGCTAAGATAATCTAAGAAAAAAATAACATGCTTCCAAGGCTTACAAAAAGCTCTATTTATAGCCGAAGTCTTCTCTTCTTGAACTTGCAGCTTGTGTTTCCATTGTGAGAGCTTTCTAGGGTGTTTTTGTTGTGTGAGGGACTTGATAAAAGTAATCTCAGCCATTCAATCTTCTTGTGCTTCTTTTTGAGTCAATCACGTACCATCGAAAAGCTTGGAAAGTGGTTGAAGGATTTGCCACAAGGCAATTATATAACTAGTGGGGAGATAGTGGAGGAGGAGAAATGTTTTATCCAGGGTGTTGAATGGTTTGCAGGGTAAAATAAATGGGTGGAAAAAAAAAAAAAAAACCCCCGAAATAAAAACAACCCCGATGAAAAGTATTTTTTTTATTTTTAATTTTATATCTGGGGTTTGTTAGGCGAGTGAATAGCTTTGGATAAGTTTGGCGAGTTTTGCCCCTCAATTTTTTATACTTCCCTCTTTCCGAATTTCACATCCTTTTGGTCCTTCTTATTCTTTTAAATACAACTTGAGGGTTTGGCATTAGTCCCTTCAAGTTGCTATTTTCCTTCTTTTCTTTTTTTTCTTCACATTTGTTACTTTTGACTTGACCTTTCTATTTCTGACTTTGACTGACCTTTGGCTTTTGATTTGAACATTGCCTTTTTTCCATTTCCCGTTCTCGTTTTTGTTTGTTTTTGGCTTTTTTTTGTCCCCTAGTTTGTGTATATCCATATCTGCACAATACAATGCAAAACCATACAAATACAATGAGTTTTTGGTACGTTTTTAAGTACTTTAAGTGCCGTTTTTAATGGAAAATGGTAAGTGTATATATAAGCACGATAACCAAAATCACCCCATACTAAGGTGATTGCCGAGTCCACAACGCAATGTTATGAAGTAAAAACACTCAAGAAACCAAAATCTTAATCCCCCTCCTACTAATAACCCTCGAATAAGTAAGCTAGGTGTTCGTCAAGGGAAATAAAGAATCAATTAGATCCCGACAAGTTCCCCGTTTTCCAACCAATTTTATATGTACAACTAAAATATCCCTAATATTTTATTTGGATTTTCCTTTTCCTTTTTTCTAACTACCTATGTTTGACACCTTTCCTTTATTTATCAACGGGGGGGGCAGGGGGTGGGGGGGGTGGGGGGGGGGGGGGGGGGATCATAGAATGAGAAAGCGTCCATAGAATAAGTCTACGGATGTCCTGACGGATAAATCATCGTGCCCCGATTATTCACTAGTCCCAAACTAAGCGATTAAAAATATCATTTGTCAATAATAAGTCTAGAATGTTTAAGCACTCATAACTTAATTTACTTGGACTTTAACCTCCCAACATGGATATATGATTAAATGTATGTACTCATTTCAACTTAACCATAGATCAACTTATTTCCATAGTCATAATTCAAGGTGAATCATGACTCAAAGCAAGCAAAAACTTATTAGGTCCTTGCAAACGTTGGTTCATAAATGCAACTTGATTCTAAAGAACAAAATTTTTAACTATAGAACTTCCTTGGCAACATATTCTTCATCATAATCTAAGTTCTTAAAGCCAGAATGCGTTTGCTAGTTTTAAACACCTACCTAGCATCGCTCCCTAGTAGGATATCACAACCAACGACCGGTGTTCTTAGTTTGAAAACCCACCCCGTTGCTAGCGTAGTGGGAAATCACATCAACACCTTCTTCCTAATATGGCTAATGATAGGTGTCTTAGTTTGAACCCTCACCTAGACCTCGCTTCCTGGTGAGATATCACAACACACCAAATCCCTAGAAGTAAAGATGTCTTAGTTTGAACCCCCACCTCGTGGTTAGCGGAGTGGGATATCACGACACATCTTTTTAACTTGCTCCATAAAAGCAAATGTTATCTTCATTGGAAATTTCAATATTCATGCATTTTTGCATTCATATTTCATTCATGCTTCTTTGGCATTTTAACTTTCAAATTACTAAGAACAAAAAACCTCGCTTTAAAAAATCAAGTTACAAATTTTAAAGCCCCTTCTTTCTAAACATCGATTGACTTAGTTTAATTGAAATGGAGCACGTTTTTTTTTAAAAAAAAATGATTAGGTGGATATAAGCTAATGGAGAAAAAAGCCACAAGTTACTCATATAAGTTTTAGAAGAATCTTGCTCAGCACATAAACTTATATTTAACTCTATCACTTCTTGTTCTTCCACCTTAATTAAAAAGTCAAAGCAATAAATTCGTTAAAGCCATATCCTACAAGAGGTAAGTTAAGGAACTAGCTAGGGCTCAACACGCCCGATCGAGTCAAAAATTATTCTCATTCTACCCATTAGGAAAGTCGAAACTGTGACAAAACACTTATTTTATTTTTGAAAATTTTTAAATTTTTTCATTTTTTTTTGGTATTTTTGCAAAAATTTTGGTGGTAAAAACGGGATTACGTGACAACAACGGCTGCAGGCAAAATCAAATCGAAGATACCCCCATACTAGAACTAAACATCGTCCTCGATGTTTTGAAATGGGTACCTACGTAAATCTAAGGCCGTTTATTAAGTGTGCAAAAAGATAAAACGTTAGTCGATTAGATTAGGATATTGGATTCCCAAAATGAAGCTGAGGATGTGAAACTCTTGATAAAAATACAAGCACGAGAGTCTTCACAATCCGGGAAATCCTGGACATACAACACAAAGCACACAAAACATGGACAAAACACGGGTAATGGAAAATGTAAGCCTCCTCACATAAAAACACTTATTCATTACTACTACTACTGATAAGCATGGGGTGCCTCCCACGAAGCGCTTGTTTAAGGTCGCTATGCTTGACCCGTCCCCGAATTTATTGTGACCGATAGGTAATGATTCAGGATATCTGTGGACTACCAATTGTGGTACGTCCCCTCCAAAGTAGTGCTTCAAACGGTGACCATTCACTTTGAAATTTGGCCCGGAGTTTTGGGATAACTCGACAGTGCCATATGGAAAAACTTGGGTTACAGTGAATGGTCCACTCCAGCGGGTCTTAAGCTTGCCCGAGAAAATCTTCAATCTAGAGTTAAAGAGGAGGACTCGATCACCGACGTTGAAAACGCGGTTTTTGATCTTGGAGTCATGGATTCTCTTTGTAAATCAAAGAATTTTCATAGGCATGATCACGAAGTTTCCATTAAAGTTTCATGCGTTTTTTGATATCAAAGTTTTATGCTTAAGGGCCCAGAAACATGTGCCTCGAGCTCATTAGAGAAGACATGCCTTCCGTACAACCAAACTTGTATGAGTATACACCCGATGGGTGTTTTGTAAGCTGTGCGGAAAGCCCAAATGCGTCCATCTAATTTTATCCAACCAAGAGCATGATTTTCCACCCACGGACCTTTCAAGAATTCGTTCAAAACAAACGATTCGATACCTCAACTTGCCCACTTGTTTGTGGATGAATACGCTTGGGAGAGACATGAGTGACACCAATTTAAGCATACCTTTGCAAATTGGTCAGTGCAAAAATGGGTTTCCGCGATCACTTAAGATTGCCCGAATTCACCAAATCGGCGAAGAGAGATTTGAGAAATTTGCAAACAACCTGGCGTCATTGTTTGGGGAAGTGCTTGCATCAAAACCCCATTTTGACAAATAAACAACGTGTCAACGGAGAATATATTTGTTCCCCCTCTTGAAGACACTGAACGACCCCATGAAGTCTATGCTCCACATGTCAAAGATTTCGCACAAAGATTTCGCAAACTTAGATAGAGTTTTGTGGCATCTCATCACGTTGCAAAATTTTGCCTTGACGTTGACAAATGTCACATTGGGCAACAAAGTCGTGGGCATCCTTGTAGATCGTGGACCAATAAAATCCTGAATCGAAGATCTTTTTAGCGGTGTAATTGGCACCGTAGTGTCCCCCGGTGGGTCCATTATGGCAAGCTTCGAGGATGCCGAGAACTTCCTTGCCATGCACACACCGCCGGATCACTTGATCCGCACATATTTTAAACAAGAAGGGGTCGTCCCAAAAGTAATGTTTGACGTCTTTGAAAAACTTTCTTTTCTGCTGAGACGACATTCCTTTGATCACAAAATTCCCCGCATGGTAGTTTGCAAAATCGGCAAACCATGGGGCATTATCATCACCACGAAAGGTAACCATCCCAAGTGTCTCGAGAGGAAATGTTTCCGTAATTTCCTTTTTCTCGAGCTCACTTTGATGGGGATTTTCAAGTCTAGAAAGGTGGTCGGCGGCGAGATTTTCTGCTCCTTTTTTATCACGGATAACGACATCAAATTCTTGGAGCAGCAAAATCCACCGGAGCAATCTTGGCTTAGCATCCTGCTTAGCAAGCAGGTACTTGAGAGCCGAATGGTCCGTATACACTATGCTTTTGGACAAGACAAGATATGGCCGGAATTTCTCGAAAGCATACACTACGGCAAGTAATTCTTTTTCCGTTGTAGTGTAATGTGCTTGAGCCTCGGTCATAGTTTTGCTTGCATAGTGTATCGGCTGGAAGTGCTTGGTCTTACGTTGCCCTAGGACTGCCCCAACAGCAAAATCACTTGCATCACACATGATTTCAAAGGGCAAGTCCCAATCGGGAGCAACTAGAATTGGAGCCTGGGTTAACTTCATCTTAAGGGTTTCAAATGCTTCGATGCATTCCTTCGAGAAGATAAACGGAGTTTCTTTTTCAAGGAGGTGGGTCATAGGCCGGGCGATTTTGGAAAAATCCTGAATAAATCGTCGGTAGAATCCGGCGTGACCGAGAAAACTGCGAATACCCTTCACGGTAGTGGGATGAGGCAATTTTGCAATGACATCAACTTTTGCCTTGTCAACCTCAATCCCTGATTTAGAAATCTTATGGCCAAGGACTATGCCTTCCTTGACCATAAAGTGGCACTTTTCCCAATTTAGCACAAGATTGGTGTCTTCACACCTTTGGAGCATTTTGTCTAAATGGGAAAGGCAAGAGGAGAAAGAATCACCGAAAACCGAGAAATCATCCATGAAGACTTCCATGGTTTTCTCAATCATATCGTGAAAGATTGCAACCATACACCTTTGGAACGTGCCCGGTGCATTGCATAACCCAAAAGGCATGCGACGATAGGCAAATGTCCCGTAAGGGCAGGTGAAGGTAGTCTTCTCTTGATCAAGTGGGTCAATCTTGGGATCTGAAAGTATACGAGAATCCGTCCAAAAAGCGAATAGTACTCATTTCCCCATTTTCCGGTCTAATCTTTCAAGCATATGATCTGAATAGTATAGGGAAATGTCTTTACGAGTTTTTGCATCATTGAGTTATCGGTAAACGATGCAAACTACCCCCCGTAACTAACCTAGTTGGTATTATCATTCATTTTCTCATTTTTCACCACGGTTTTATCCTCCCTTCTTAGGGACAACAATGAACCGGGCTTACCCAGGGACCTGTCAGAGAATAAGGAAAATTAACCCAGCATCAATAAAGTTTGATAACATCCTTGCTCTAATAATAACCCATGGATTTTGGGGTTAAACAACTCTTCTCTTATGTTGAACTACGGTATAGGCATTTCTCCATCAAAAATTTTATGGGTGCAAAACAATGGATCCTATCCCCTTAAATATCAAAATCTCCCAAGCTATGGCATGTTTGTGTTACTTAAGAACCATGATCAGGGCGGCTTTATCCTTATCTTTCAAGTTTTATAGCTATAATGACGGGTAAAATGTCCATCACCCTCCAAAAAGCATCACTCAAGATAGGATGGTAAGTCTTTGAGTTCAAGGTCGGGAGGATCTTCACATGAAGATTTAAATCTCTGCAGGTGCCCCCCCACATTTTTATTTCACAAATCGGGACGGAGGGAGATTTGGGTCACTATTGATTACACTTAACAATTCCTCAAGGTAAACAGTATCTCCCTCAGAATCATAGATGCCGTCAACACCTGGTGGTATTGAATCATCATGTTCAAGAAATTCATCGATCTCTTCCATTAGAAAATCACTTCCTCCGAAGGGAGTGAAAGATGGAGAGCGAGAATCGATCATAAGGTCCGACGTAGAAGGTGGATTGCCACTTTCAGAAATTTCAAGTACTTCTTGAACATATTCTTCACAAGCAATGTCAATAACATCGACTCGGTTAACCGATTCAATGATATTGTAGGAGAAAGTCTTAGTATCACCAACTTTGAAGGTCACGGATTGGTCATCGTGCCTAAGGGTCATTTGTTCACCGTGAACATCGATCAAGGCACGTGCCGTCCTCAAGAAAGGTCTTCCTAAGATTAGGGGAACCCGAGGATCGGGCAATCGTATCACAACTACAAAATTCAGGCAGGGAAAGAAGAAACGTTCCCACAGACTTCACGAAAACATCCCTTGCAGGCAGTGGAGTAGAAACGTTCTGGATTCGGCAAGTTTCAAGTATCATTCAGGTTTTGGTCATAAGCTGGGAGACCTTTAGTTTCTTATCCAAATGGAGAGAGACATTAGTTTATGCTTGCACCGAGATCAGCAACGCTAAGCAAGTCATTCATCTCCCGTAAAATCATAACGTTTATAAGAAATCTGCCTGGGGGGGGGGTCTCCAATTTTCTCCGGGAAACTTTTTTAGATAAACCTCCGAGCAATTCCTTGTTTACCGGTGTCTTTTTGTCAACTTCAATCATCTTAATCCTTGTCATGAGGAGCTTTTCTAAACATTGTTCAAATTTGGGCATGTCTAGGAAGCGTCCGCGAACTTAGCTCGAAATGGAGATTCCGAAAAACCTTCATAAATTTTAAAGCTAGAAGATTGTCTTTTTCATGGAACTTTTCTTGGTTGGCCCTTAAAGGATAAGGCAAGGTTGGTTTTAGTCATTGAAGCAACAATGGGCTCACTAATTGGGTACATAGTGTGGACCACTGGAGGTGGGATGTTTTTCGGTGCTTGTTGCACCGTATCCTTTGTTACGCTTCGTGTTCATTTCCTTCATTATAGAGGAAAGAAATTGAGGTCCATATAGGAAACACCGCTTTGGGTTAGTGAATGCTTTCACATCACCTATCGGGTTTAGCCGAATGTGTTGCTTGGAAGAGAACCCGAACCCGAAGTATAAGCTGAATTACTATTTACGAATTTGGTGACATGTCCTTTATATATGCCATTTGGATTTTGCCATATTTTGCATAACCGCAGTCGTTAGTCTATTGACGTAGTTATCAAAATCGGCTTTTCGACACACCTATGAACACCTGGTGCTGGTGAAACTGAGCTGAAAGTCGTGGTTGATTAATCTGGGGTGGTAAACTGTCCCTTGATTGGAAATTTTACCCCGATTTTGGTTAAAATTGTTCCCAATCCCGATTTTTTGGTTGAAATTGATCCCCCGAATTTGGTTGTTTTGAATGTTTTTGCATAGAGGAAAACCGGGAGGTCCGAATTTGGTTTGCGAACCATCTGAGGTCGGTAACTCTGGCAATTCCCTTGGTTGTAGTTTAACTGCTGGCGGCTTGTGACACGTATTCTTGGATAATGTCACGAATATGAATGTTGCCATCGGTGGCTTGACAATTTTGGTAAGAATGACCACCCCCCCGCAAGTTACACAACTTTGCTCCGACCCGCTTTTACGGGCGTTGGAGTATGGTGAGCGGGACTTGGATCAGATTCCTTTCTTATAAGGAGCAATGCTTTGTCCAATAACCTTTGAGTTTGAGACATCGGGAGAGATCTGAGGGAAGTGCTTGCAACTCACCTTTAGCATACAACGGGTTTTGCTGCGTGAATTGTCGAACTTTGGGATTGCCCTCGTGGATTTTTAAACATTCTCGGGCATTTTATCCAAAAATTGTACCACCCCGGTGGCGTGAATTCAATGAATCTTGATCATTTGTGGTTCAAGGCATTATAGAATAGTGTCTGTTGATGCAAATTCAGAAAACCCATGATGCGGGCATGCCCTAAGAAGATCAATGAATCGATCCCCCATGTTACATATAACGATTTCGTCAAATCTTTGCTGAAATCTCGTATTTTATTTCAGAAGATTTGTCTTTTTATAAGGGGGAAAGAATTTTGTTAAAGAATTACGTCCAAGATCATGCCCCATGTAAAGGAATCGATTGAGGGGGTTCTTTGTCAGCCAAATCCGCGCTGCCCCCCGAGAGAAAATGGGAAAAGCAAAAGCTTAACCCGACGTACTCAGACGTTGGGAAACGCTCATCGTAGAAGTGAATCTGTAGAAATATCAGATGTGAGCATGTAGGTCTTCTTATCGTGCCAAAAAATTGTTTGTTTTGAACAAGGTTTAACAGACCATTCTTGTATCTCAAAAATGTTTGCCTGATCTCGAGTAACACGGTATTGCATCCTCGTAACCCTCGGTGGGTGCTTCGAGCAATTGAGCCATAGTACATTACTTGCATCTGTATCTATGGAAGATTTTGGTTTTCTCAAGATTTGGTGATTCAACAGAAGTTTGTCTGGGACTTGTGTTGTCGACGTCAACTGGCTTGAGAACGAGGGCGCATGCACAAAAACGAAATTTAAAAAAGAAGATTTACAGACTAATTTATTTTTTTGTTTTTTTCGATGATTTATTCACAATTGTTTAACAGGACAATGAGATAAGACAACTTCAACCAAAATAGATCTACTTACGTACAACGTAACTCTCAAAAAGATAACGCACATGTTGACGGAGGAGTAGGAGTAGCGCGAACTTATTTTCTCCTTTCGGGTCGTAGTTCCTTGAACAACCCAGCCTTAAACGCCACTATTTACATTGTTTTGTGTTTAATTTTTCAAGGTGAGCCCGTACGTCGTAAGAGACACAAAAAGACCAAGGTTTTTTTTTTGTTAGGTCTTTTGTTATGAGTTGGGAAACCAACAAGTCACCCGGAAGTTATTATGATAATACCTCAATTGAGAATATTATATTTTGGTATTTTTACCAATTTGTGAATTTTATTTCTTTTTTTATGGACAATGTTTTTATATTTTTGGTTTTTTTTTTCTTTTTATATGATAATTATACTAATAAAAGAAAATGAAAAATATTTTTTGTACATTTATATTTTTATATAAGAAAAATATTCACAAATTCAAACCGCAAATTGTCCCAAATGAACATAATCGTTTTCAGCCTCCGCCACAATGGCTCCAAAAATTGACTCGTCAAATAATATATCTATAGGTATCTAATAAATAAGCAAACACTCAACCAATCTCTTACCTTTTGCACAAGGAAATGTTAAAAGTTCACCAAAATAAATATATATTAGCCGTAAAGTATGATTCCCGGGTCGTTTTGTCCCAACGAGGCTGAATGTAAATCGAATGACGGAGTTAATGATAGACGTTTGAATATGACAAGGATATGATGAAGTTTTCTATTTCTATCCAACTAAATATACAAAACGATTAAATAAAACCTAAAAACGAAAGCTATATAACTTAAAACCTAAAACGGGCACAAAAAACGAGGGCTAAAAACCTAATTTTTTTATTAAAAATTACACTAAGTGGAGAAAAAGTGAAGAAATTTAACAAAATTAAAAACACGAAATTTTATCTAATGGTTAAAGCTTAATTAAACTAATTAAAACTAAACCTAACTAATAATTAAACTAAAACTAACAAGGACTAACAATGGACTAACGACAGGGACTAATTGGTGACAAAAAAAACCAAAATATGATTCTTTTTTTCCTACCTGAACCCCAATCCCGATTTTAGTCCAAGTCCACAAAATGCCGATATTAAAACGTCGTATTAGCCAAAACGCAAAACAAAACGTTGTTCACACCATGTTTTTTTAAAGAAAACTTTTAATGAAAGACACCTTGCGAAAATAAAGCCACTTATAAGCCAAAAAGCCAATTAGCTGCTGATTACAGAAAGTAAGCTAGAAATTTTGGTTTTAGGTATTTTGGACACTACAGAACTCAAAATAAGCTCAAATTCAAAAGGAAGATGTTTTGGAAAGCTTATATGTTGCTTAATCTGATTCCAAAAAGCTTTTTCAACCAAACACAACTACATAACTCAATAGTGCATCAAAAAGTAAGTAAACTTTAAAACTTTTTCTTAATAACCAAATTCAAAATAAGCTAAAATCACCAATAAGCCAAACTGAAAAGTGAGCTTTTGGAAATAAGCTCACTAATGAGTCCTTATTAAGCCCACCTACTCACTTTTTTAAATAGAGGCCATTGAAATAATCACAAAAACTCTACACACTATATTTTGGATTTTAATGAAACAAAGCACTTTTTAGACCTAAAATAAGCGCTAAACTTTAAACAAACCTCAAACAGATTTAGTTTCACCCTCCAGAGGCTTATGCCAAAAAAATCAAGAACTAAAACCTAATCAAACTAACTAAAAAAGTGAGATCAAAAATTGGTGAATACCCGTACTAACTTGGAGTTAGTACCCGCAACTTATTAAAAGTTAGTACCGCTACTTTAAAAGTTAGTACCCCGCTAGTTCTAAAACCTCTTAAAGAAATTCAAATTCTTAATATTTCAAGCTGATTGGATTCTAATTTGTTAAAAACAGATTATCAAATAACAAAATAAAGTACTTATGAACAGATTTCAATCAGTGATAAGCACTTAAATAAGCTAAATTAATCTAACAGTATTAACTACACATGCTACCAGTACTAACTAGGAAAAGTATGTCAAATCAATTTTTTGAACTGAAATCTAGCAGGAATAAATGTACTAAAACAACATAATAAAGCTAAATAAGCAAATATAATAACAAAAAGCACTATCAGCAGTTCTACATAAGTAAGAAAACGAGAAAAAAGAGAGACTTACAACACCCTTGCTTAAACAGGGGCTTGCATAAAGCTTACAAGCTGATCTACAAGCTCTGCTTGTCAAAGACAAGCTAGTAATGACCATAATCCATCCAGAACTGCTTATCATCCAAAGAATAAGCTGGGTGTATTTGAGAGTGATTGTTTTTGTTATTTTCTCTGTTAACTACATATTTTTGTTATTCTTTACTAAACAAAAACAGCTTATAAACAATCTCCTTTGAAAGCTTTTCAAATGCAATTACACTAGTTTAGCAATTGAGAACTGGAATTTTTAAAAATTGGATTTTTAACATTAGAATCCCAACACTTTATTAAACTTTGGAAATTAGTACAAATGCAAAAGTGAAAAAGTACAATACGCTGTAAATACTGAAAATTAAGCTAAGATTTTCTAAATAATAAAACTAAAAAATCACTATACGATAAATTACCGACCCTAACTTGGGTACCAAATGGCGCTATTTAATACTAACACGAATTAAGGTCTTGGCTTCTTGGATTTTTCTTCTCTTCTTTCTTCTGTGTTTCTTTGTAGAGACAAAAACCAAGTGTGCTTGTTGTGTGAGGTGATTCTAAAACAAATCCCAGCCTTTAATTTCTTTTGTGCTTCTTTGGAGTTAATCACAGCCATCGAAAAGCTTGGAAAGTGGTGAGGGATTGCCAACATGACACTTATACAGCTAGGGGTGGGGGGGAAATCAGTGGAGTGGTTTTAAAATGATTTATCAAGGGTGTTGAGTGTTTTACAGGGAGAAGTATGGAAGACATCCCTACTCTGTACCTGGGTTTTGTTGGGCGGGAAATTGGTTTTGGGTAGGTTGGCAGTTTTGGCCCCTCATCTCTTATAACAAACTTCGCCCGGTTTGCAATTTCAACCCTTGTCTTTTAACTCTTGTAATACAACTTGAGGTTTGGCAATTTTAGTCCCTTAAGTTGTATTTTCTTCATGTGGCTGACTTTTGACGTTAGACGACTCATTGGCTTCGGGATTGACATTTGCTTTTCCCATCCCGTCTGTTTTGGTCGTTTTTGGCTTTTCTTTTTGCAATATCCCGTTACCTTGCACAATTCAAATGCAAAACATACAAATACAATGTATCTTTGGTACGTTTTTAGTCTTTTAAGTCCGTTTTAATGGAAAATGGTATGTGTAATTAAGCACATACCAAGAAGCAAAAGAAGAAGCCAACCACATCAAACTAAACTGCTTCTGTTCTGATGAATATCCGTTCAGGGGAACATGCAAGGAATCAGCAACATCTTCTCACGTATGCACATACTTCACACACTAACCATCCAGAGGTTGAAAGCATACAATCCATATCTATAAGATAGAAGCGGACTTGAAGATAAGAAAGAAAGAAATAAAGGTGAGATAAATACACATTTCTTCCCCCTGATTAATGTAATCTATCGAATACTTCCTTTTCTTCCCCCTGATTGCATTCGATGACCATCGAAAAAATCATAATCTGAGTACACCTGAATTTTCGATAGAACAACCATGTGTGAAGTAGAATAAAGTCGGTTAAGCATAAGAATCAACTGCCGATAAAGAACCTCTATTTGTCTCTTCTCTGACTAATCTAATTCCAACCTCGTATTTTGTCGGCTCTTTGTAATGACCACTGATGGAGAAAACTCAATATGACAAACTCGATACTGACGTAACATCCCCCAAAGTTGTGACTTAAGCTTGTACTATCCGGAAGAATCTCTTGAAATATCCTCAACTACGTGAGTCACTACGTAACTCCTTAAAGTGATAGCTACTTTGTGGATAAAAGAGAGAAAGAATCACAAAAGTAACCAGATATTCAAGTCTTTATGAAAATCCTTATATGCTCGAACAAGTCATCTTCGTTGCAGAGGTAGAAAGGCTAGAAGATGAAATAAGTACACTTCCCCGTGACATATTACTTCAATCCTGAATAAGTAATAATGAATCAACCCCGTAGTCATTTGTTGCGATTAAATCCCGAGAAAAGCCTTTTTAACATTTTTCGTGAATCTTAGATAAGGACCGTTTTAAGCAATAAGTGATGTTTTAGTTTTGCGTTTATTAGCCATAATAGTCGGCTCATCTATTAAACATTTCAGTCGAGTTCATTAAAGTCGTCCTTGAGATTTTCAGTCCATAATTTCTGTTACTTCAACCCATGATCCAACCCATCTTATAAAATTTCGGTAAACACTAATCAACCTATAATTGATTATGTAAGAACACTACCAGCCCATTATGAATCACGGTTTCAGCCCATATCCAATTTTAATTAACAGCTGGCCAGTCCATTTCCCTTTCTAATATCAACCTAATCAAATATGTCATAACCCTAAAAACACACTATCACAAACACACAAACCCCACTTCTTTATTCCTTCGCCTCTTTTCTCTCTGCAGTCACCAAAACTCCTTATCCCTCTAACACAAATAAGATCCACCTCAAATCTATGAGAATCATATGAACGACAACCACTTCTTTCATAAACACACAAATGATTGTCACATCTCCATCTAACAAATCCAAATCTCAAGACACTGATTTTATCTCATCCTACTCTTCATCCGCCTCATCTCTTTCTCTTTTCTACATTGCCATTCGAAAGATCAAACCAGTTGTTACCATCCTTAGTACGTTACTCAACAATCAATCCCTCTACTCAATCCAAAACACACCCTGTTACAATCAACATTCAAAGGCTTCAAGATATTGTTTAAACAACCAATTGTCTCAGTAGTTTTTTGTTTGATTTTGTTTCTTCGTTCGTAACTTATGATTTTGTTGAGTCCATTGTAATGGAGTGTGGGTTAGTGTAGCAGTGAGGTGAATGGTTGTTGTAGCTTGTTGTTGGATTGTTAAGATTGTTGTTGTTGATGTTGGATTGTTGTCGTTGTTGTTGTAGGTTAGGTACATCTCGGTAGTAACTGAGTTTAGAAACTCAGTAGACTCCATTTTTCTTTTCAATATATGTATTCATTCTCAGAATTGAAATTGTAAATTCATAACAGATCTATAACTATAGTGGATTTAGCATCGAGTTTGTCCAACCAAAAATCAACATAGACTTTTGACTTCCAAAATTGATGTTGTTGTTATTGTGGTGGTTGTGCTTGTTGACATCAATATCGATCTTGATAGAAAACATTTCGGAAGCCATTTTCAGAATGCTAATTCTGAAACTCGGAATAAGCAGTTAGTACCGTTGACCAAAAATCAACGTCGAGTTTGACTTTCGAATTTGATAGATCCTGAAAAATTACTTTGCATTTTGGTGTTTTACCAGTTCCGAAAATGTGAAATCAGCAAGCAAACCACATCTTATGATCGAATCTGACCGAGTTTGTTCTTACGATAAAACCGTAAGCATCCAAACTCAATCAGATCAAACATAACAAAAATTAAGCTCACGAAATAAGCTATAATCAAAACACACAAATCTGAATAAGCTGAAAACACTATAAACTATTGTATAAACCGCAACGAACTGAATCTGGACTGAAATAAGCTCAAATAAGCTGCTAGACTAGTAAGCAGAACTGAATAAGCAGAAATAAGCCAGAATAAGCTGAACCGAATAAGCAGAAAACATCACGAATCGCCTATGCAGCTCTGATACCACTTGTGAGATTTCATGATTCACGATCTCGGGAGGTCGGGGATGATGGAAATATATAAAAGCCATTTTAGAGAGAGAAATTGATTTATTATTGAATGATTAGTAAAATTACAATTATGAGGTTCACCCCTCTAAGGAAGATTAGAGGGGGTATTTATAGCCTAAACACAAGCCATCTTTGGGCTGATTACACTTCTAGTCCTTGTGTTTTAGACTATAAGGAAACTAATGTAATTTCCATATAGACACCACATTTTTAATCCTAACACTGGGTTTTACAATAATGTACTAAAAGCGAGTACATACAATGAAGGCTAAGGCATTTAGGTGTAACATTTAGTGTGGGTGTAAACAATGCTCTTCATTAATAATCTAGAATCACATAAAATTTAAGAGAACCACAGAAGAAGGAAAAGGCTCAAAAAGGGTGTACAAGGGTAACTTGCCTAAAAATGAGTGCGAATAAGGTGTGGGGATATTTATTAGAAAAAATTCCCCGGAGGAGACCATAATAACAATTACAGGTTTAAAACATGGGTTAATCCTAATGCCTCTAATCATTTAGCAAATCCTAATCACACGAATGTGATCTCACTAACCAGTCTCAGGATGAATCACAAAAGCAAGTTCTAGAATTTAATAAACTACCGGTACACTCATATAGTTTTAAACGATACCAATGCTCCAGAAAAGGTGACAAAATCACACATGCATGATCAAATCCATGAACGCGACACATGCAATTGCTCAGATCTTAACTCGAGAAAGCTAAGGAAAAACTATCTTGGTTATCAAAGAATTGATACCATGAATGCCAAATCTAGGGTGAACATCTCATATTGGGTGGAAATTGTTTTGCAGTGGTAGGGTTTATCCATGTGCTAGTCATATAATTCCTATCCATGGGACGCTAATAATAACAGTTTTCATTGGTATGGTGTCATAAAAAAATTGGGTCAAAATTACCTTCTACGCTATGTTTTGGTATATTAAACATTATTTTAAGGACAAAGCAAATGCAATTGAATGAATAGTTTCTAAGGCTTATTTCCCCTATACACTTATTTTGAATATTGTCTCCAATATTCTTAAAAGTACCCGAATAAATTAATAAAGGGAAAGAAAAAGGAAAAGAAACTAGTACTCCTATGGTTTCGCTCAATAATGGAGAAGAAACAAATGATCAGTTGGTTAAAACGTAATCCAAGAATCGTCCATATGAAACTCCTAAGAACTCCAAAGCTTCTTCTCATCAAATATAACCTGCAAATCAAAGACAAGAAACAACTATACCTAGCGTGGCGGGATAATAATATACAATGATGTGATTAGGGTTTTGACACTACGAAAACAATAAAGATAGGACGATTGTACTATAATAAAATTGTGGTTTTCTACAAGTTTTAGGAAAATTACAAATTCTAAAAATTATACAAAATTAATTTTTCAAAAATAATAAAAAAATTTGAATTTTCATAGGTCTGGAGACTTGACGCTGTCAGGAAAAATCGTGACGCCATCTCTAGACACTGTGATAAATTCACATTCATTTTCTTGGAAAAATTTCTACACGCAATTCCTATTAGTTATTTCCTGGAAAAATACTGCATAAACTACAAAAATTATTAGCACAAACATATGGCTCTAACAAACATAACACAAGACATACAAGACACTCCTAAAATGCGGGAAAATAAAATGGATTAGGTTGCCTCCCAATAAGCGCTTTTCTTTATTTAACAAGTCTTGTAGCTAGACTCGGAGTCACACTCCTTATGTGACTCCTCCTTCGATTTTTGCCCTACTCATCAATTTCATTAGGTGTCTAATTTCCTTGCTAACACTTTTATCTTGTTTATACTCGGGTCCTAAAATCAAACTATCTGAGTAGTAAGTTTTCTCATGGTCAACATCATTCTCAAGGACAAACGGTGGTATGGAGTCGATTTTTATGTCCTCAAAGTCTATACGGCTGAACCTATGAGGCATCTTAAATGTAATTTTCTCATTATCCCTTTCAAACATAACCGTTCCTTTCTCCTTGTCATAAACAAGCCTAGTTTTTCTAATGAATGGTTTTCTAAACACCACTTCTCCAAGATAGTGATCTATGACACTGGTAGTATCTTCCAAAACAACGAAATCGCATTCGTAGGTGAAATTGCCTATAAATACTTTTAATCCTCTAACTCTTCCTACAAAGTTGCTAATTTTTATGGTGTTTGATGGTTTCTTTCTTGATTCTAAACCCTTACTCATGAACGAATGATAGTGAATCTTAGACATAACATTAATGGTTATCTAAATCGATGTAAAGATTGCCTTTTAAGAAATACCGAATCATAGCAAGAGTATTTTTATATTATTTTTAAATTTTCATTCATCCTTACTTTTAGCTTTACCTAATCAGGGTCGATGAATATTTCAAATCCATCTGTAATTACCCTTAATTCTTCTAAATTGAGAAGGTGTCAAAGTATTCTAAAGATGATCTCTTCCTCTTTCTTCATCTCTTCTTTCCTCAACTTCCTCCTCAAATATCATCATCAAATTCAAATTTTGACTAACTAATGAATCACGCACCTACTATTCTCAAGCCATAACACAACATCTACTTTTTCTCAAGGCAAAGGGACTCATTCCAAGGGCGAGGCCTATTGAATTCACATTCTCCAAAGAAGAATGGAATAGTCAAATAGGTTTTACAACACAAACACATAAAGAAAAGATAGACTAAAAGAAAGCTAATTGACAAAAATTAAAATATCACTTGATAGGAATCAAACGAGTAGACCTAAGCTAAATAAAATTCAAAACCTATAATATTCTCTGGCAGCGGCGCCAAAAACTTAATGCAGGTCTTTCAAACTCGCAAAGAGTTTTACAATCCCCTAGGCAGAGTACTTAACCGTTGTCGTGTAGTAAGGTAAGACTCGTGGGTTGTTATCGTTCTCTAGGAGAATAACGTAATGGAAGGCCGATTAAATCTAACAAGATCTAGGGGTTGAAAGAAGATTATTTTTGTATTTTTGTATTTTATAGAAAGCAGGTAAAATTAAGGTTTTAGAGGTGGTTTGGTTTTATCTAATTAAACTAATAATTAAATCTAAACTAATTTGGTGAACTCTTATATGGTAAACAAACGTATTTACTTAATCATGCACTACTCCTTAGTTTGCTTCTCCTAATTCTATTGCTTTGTCACACTTGTGATGATCTGTGTAAGTATTTCCTAAGTCATGAACATATTACACGAATCTGCCGTCTATGTAATATTCTGTTAAGGAAACGCACAAGTAAGGTAGTATGAAGACTATTACAAGGCCCCTAAGAGTATATTACATGCATTAAAACACTTAAGAGGGATCAACCATATTAGGAGTAAGGTAGTATGAAGACTATTACTGATGGTATCCTTTCTACACACTCCTGTTTCCCTAGACGTCTATGCTAATGTAATATTTTATAGCCAATTTTCTAGAGCCTAACGCATACATACATCACAAGAAGTAATATTAAAAGGACCTACAACCTAAGTTTTATGCAATCATAAGTAAATACTAACGGATCTAGTCTAGCATAATAATAGGAATCGATGAACAAGAATCAATCACACAACACATAGACATATTAAATGGAAAAAGATAGAAGACATCACTTCATTAAAACATAGGCTTAAGGCTGAAACATATGTATTTTATACCCTAAAAAAAACCTAAATAGTTAGCTACCACTTCGACTTAAAATAAATAGGATTCTTCTCCTAAAAGTTGTACACATTAAATCCAAAAAACGAGTTTTGTATATATAGGAACTATAGCTGGCGATGGCATTGCAGTTTTCTGACGCCGCACACCCCCCACTACCCTCTGCTATCGCCGAATCTTCTAGGGTTTCTTTTTAGGTGTTTACGTTCTGACGCCGTCATAATTTTTTTGACACCATCTCTTGTATGATCTGACGGCGTCGCTAGGAAATTGTGACGCCGTCTCTAGGCTCTGTGAGCAATTCTTGAAACCACTTCATTGTAAAGCTGCAATCTTGTCCCGTTTCTTTCCTAAATGAGTCTAGGTCACGTATGTATGCTCCAAGAGTATCCCAAATGCTAAAAACACAAAAAGAAATGATTAAGCATGTATTTTGGGCATATTTGCATGATTTAAGGGGTTAAATGACCCCAAAAAGTGTATAAAATAACACCTCATCAAAGACAATACCAAAAGTACATGCTATGTTGAAACTAGCTAAAAAAGGCATCGTCCCTAGTACAAGAAAGGCTCGTAATGCTCCTTCTATTATGGTGTTAGGTAAGGTAAAATCCAAAAGAAATCACAAGCTCACTAAAAGGGAAAGGATAAGGGCAAGGTTGAGTTACCTTACGCCCCTAACAACAAGAAGTTGAAAATACCTCCACAAGAAAAAAAGGAGCACCATGCTAAAGATCAAGCTTGTCACCATTCTGGCGTAGTGAAAATTAGAAAAGGAATTGTCCAGCTTACTTGGCTGAGTTGAAGAAAACAAAGTCTGGATTGCCAAATCTAAGTATTTACGTTCTAGAACTATTTACTATTCCTAATAAATCTTGGGTGTATGACACTGTATTGATACTCACATTTTGTAGGATGTGCAGGGACTTATTATTAGCGTAAGCTAAATAAAGGACTTTAAAGCCTGTACGTGGTAAGGGAAACCATCAGCAGTCCAAACCTACAAGGAGCTATTAGCTCATCCTCCATAGTAGACTTAGTATTGTTTTCATATAATTGTCATTATTACCTACTATACTAAGGTGTAATTTACTTTCTACATTAAAGGAAAATATATTATTTCATTAATTTATGATTATATTAAATTTTCAGTTTCTAAGTATAAATTTATTTTATTAAATGTTATTTCTATATATTATATTTAAATTGAATATGCAAAATCATATAAATGTCTACTAAATATAATGTAAGCACTAAGAGATTCAAGAGTGACTTGAATTGTACTTATCTATGGCATTGTCATCTTGGCTATATAAATTATAAACACATTACAAATCTGCAACATAATGGGCTACTAGAGCTAAATGATGAATCATTTGGCAAACGTGAATCTTAAAGATCTAGAAAGATGACAAAAAACAATTTCCTCATTTAGGGGAAATGGCAAAAGATCTACTTGAACTTATAGATACATATGTGTGTGGCCCTTTTAAAATAATGTCAAGAGAAGGTACAAGTGACTTTGGTTAACTTTGCTGATAGTTTAGTAAGATAATTATTATTTTTACTTGATTAAAGAAAACATAAACATTGAAGTTTTTGAAAGAACAAATCCTTTTAAAACAAAGTAGAAAATCAATTTGAGAAGACCATTGAGTCTATTCGATCAGATCAAGGAGGCAAATATAGGAGTCAAGAGTTTTTAGATCATCTAACAAATCGTTGGATTGTTTCACAATTTACTCCTCCTTATACACCTTAACATAATGGAGTGCCTGAAAGAAGAAATCAAACCTTGTTAGACACGGTCAAATGAATGAGGTGTCATTTTATACACTTTTTGAGGCCATTTAACCCTCAAATTCATGTAAATATGCTCTATTATTGCACTAAATCCTTTCTTTTTGTATAATTAGCATTTGGGAAGCATTGGATGGAATACACGTGACTTAGGCTCGATTCGAGTAGAAACAAGGAAAAAATGCAACTTTTTAGCCTTGCGACCACCTCCTTGATGCGTCACTGATTGTGCATAGAAAGTGACGTTTTGGATAAGTTTTGTGACGATTTAGTGCTTGGAGACGGTGTCATCAGAACCCCTTGATAGCGTGACACTTTCAAAGTGACGGCGACACAAAAAGACCTGACGGCGTTAGGATATGTCAGCTGAAGAACCCTAACTTGATATCGACAGGGTGACAGCGTCACAAAACCCTAGTAATGTCGTTAGAGCCCAATTATTATATATACAAACCCTTTATTTTAATAATCCGTGTCTGGAACTTGGGAGATCTATAGTGTAGCTATTATAGATGATTTTAGGGCTTTGATGTGTGCTTAAACACACATCATTTATACCCCGGAAAACACTAATGAACGGACTAATATGTAACATTTCTCAATTTCAGGTCATTTTTTTCGACTCCTATTATTCGTCACTATTTATTTTGGTATGATACGCGTTTACTTTTAATTTTACTTTTGAGCTAAATCGCGTAGACTAGAAATAACCATTTAATGTAAACGGTCATCAAATAAATTAAGGTTTACATCAACTGAGTAGTAAATAATTATTAAGAAGATAATTATGTACTTTGCGTATTTTATTTTTTATTGGTCACGTAAAAGGGTTACGTTTCGCAATAAAATACATTTGGACACACCCCGGAAATACTTAGACTTACCTAGACTCAAACCAATACCCACTTTTTAAACCCTAAACACAAAGATTAATCAATTATTGTGTTAAAAACCCATGTTGGCCGATTATGGGCAAATGAGACCCCAAAACCAATTGTCACATGTGCTAAATCAACTAGAAATCTTCCTAAGTACATGTACATTTTAAGGTAATTAAAACTTGTACTAGTATAACCTTAACAAGATCTCAAGCCTTGTCTCTCTTGGATTTTACACGTCACATACATATATACATACCTAGAAATCTCCTAATGATCCTAAAGTACATGTACATCTCATGGTTAATTAAGATTAGTACTTAGTGTCTCCCACTAAGCTATTTAAGCTATTACACATTGGTTAATGACTCTTGGTGCTCTCTTTTTCCCTTGGATACCCGGTTACATACTAAGCACATACACAAACCATAAGATTTCCAAATCTTAAGTGATCTTGTACAAATATTGAGTAATTAAAGCATGTACTTAGTTGTTTTAACAAAACAATGTGTTGCTAACTAGAAACCACAAAACCATCAAGGATAGGATCGGTTTGGTTAGTTTTAGGACTAGGAATATGTAACTAGACATTTTGTCTATAAATACTCACTTAGTCTCACCATTTACACCCTTACAAAACACAAACACTCAAACATTTACTCCCTTCTTGCTTCGAACCTTAAACCGCAACCATACACTCCCATTTGTCACGTTTGAGAACACGACACAAGCTAAGGGTTTATACAAGAGTGTACAAGGGAGATACGAGCTAAGGGTTAGCTCACCAGACGTCCACAATTCATAACCAAGACGCTAGGACCTTTGTAAGTTAAATACAAACCCATAACATTTGTATTATGCGTATTCTTTTCTTGTTAACTAGCTTATGGGTCAAGTATATGTATATATAATGTACTAGCTTGAGAACACGCATGATAAATGCAAAATGGATGTGTTATGCGCATTATGAATTCGTTTAATGACTTGTGTGGTGATTAAAAATATAAAGAAAACGTGTAACGTATTTAGTAGCAAATAAGGTTTTGAAAACCGTTCGTTTTTAGAAAAACCACACGTAAACTTTAGTTGTAAACGTGACAAACTTGCTTGGGAATGTGTATGCAAGGATAACGAACACTTGCATGTAAAAACGCAATGTATGAATGTGTTAGACACACGACATATAGTTGGGCCCAATAGCCTAATGGTGGGCCGTAGCTTATTTTTAAGCTTGCCCGAGCTTATTAGTTGGATTAGGAGGCTTATTGAACTCGTAGGATAACAAGAATGCATGGATTAAAACTCCTAATGGGCCTAATCAGTCCAAATGGCCACGAACGACCAAAAACTAGGCCCAATAGTGGAGACCATAGCTTATTAATAAGCTCATTCGAGCTTATTAAGGATTTAGGGACTTATTTAACTTGTAGGTAATAAGCATATAAGAAAAGAAAACCTTAGCTTATTAAGAGACCTACGTGCTTATTAATAAGCTCACTCAAGCTTATTAAGAGACCTACGTGCCTATTGACTTGCATTGACCCTAACATGAAATGTAAACATAATCGAAACCTTAATGGGCTTGACGACCCATTGCCATGTCCGAAACACGAGCCCATAAGCCACAATAAGCTTCCATAGCTTATTCGTAAGCTTAAACAACTTATAAGTCTTCTAATAATCCTAGAAAGAGTATTGGACCCAAAAGAATGAAACCCAAACCTTTAAAACCCTTATCGGGTTTATATCGAGCCTAATAAGCTCAATTTCGTGCTTAACGGCTTATTGAATAAGTCACACCATAAAACAGCTTAAATAGACCTAGATGAACTTATTGAGTTGAGAAAATAAGCTAGAATCAATGAGAAAAACCTTAATGGACTTTTATAAACATTTGGGTTAAGGTTATTGGGCCAACGAGCCTAATAAGCCCAAATAAGCTCATTCGAGCTTATTAATAAGCCCAACTGATAAGTATGACTTAAATGAGCTTAATGGAGGCATTTGTACCTTTTAAAAACTTAAATGGACCCTTAGAACACTTAATGGACTTTAATGGGCCCAATAAGGCCCATTAACCCAAAATAAGCTCGTTAGAGCTTATTTATAAGCTAGGGCAGCTTATATGGCTTATTTGGATTGAATTAAACATAATGCCACTTGTTGGGATTTAATCGGAGTAAAAATGCAATTTTTACAAAGTCGGAGGACTAAAAGTGCCAATTTATAAACTTAAGGGTCAAAACAGTCATTTACTAAATTTAACAAGTCCATGGACTGTTTCTGTCAATTTTGGAAACCAAGGGGCTGTTTCAAACCTATAAGGACCTAAATTGTAACTTTGTAAAGTTAAATGACTAAAAGTGTAATTATTGAAACTTGAGGGTTTAAAAGGTAAAATAGTACATATTCTATATACCCAGGGGCTGTTTGCTAATTACAAGTAACTTAAGCGTATTTTGTAAACAAAAGTGATTTTATAAACACTTGACGAATCAGACGAGTTATATATTTATCAAATATTATAACAAGTTAAACCACGACTTAATAAATATGAATATTTATTAATAAACGTTTATAGGTATACTAGAACGTGGGAAATCTTATACCTTTCCAAGAGCCATCAACAATTTCTAATACATTAAACACGTACACCACCACACAAGTGATAACAGTATATATAAACTTATAATTGAATTTAGTTTATACACTGAGTCGTTAGCCTAAATATGTAGACTAAGACTTGACCGTATTTACTTAGGTATTTGACGGTGTGATTCACTACCTGCTTAGATATATATTATCATTCAGAAGGACTATTCACTCAGGTGAGTTCATAGCCCCATGTTTTACTGTTATTTAAATAATTTACATCCTTGGGGTGAGAACATGTTTTGTTTTACAAATTGGACGCAAGTGTATATTTTATACGATGATTACGTGTTTGCCTAAGTAACTATAACCTATTATGTCCATCATCATGAACTGTTAATTGCATAAATGTAATTGGGGATTGCATTATGTGGGTGCGAATTTTATGAATAGATTTATTAGGGATTGACAATCCTCATTCGGGTGACTAGCTATCAC
>BQNB010103270.1:0-19424 GCA_026074375.1 Tanacetum coccineum | reverse complement strand
CAGGTATAGAGAGCTGTGCGATGCCTGACTCAAAGTTGGGTGTAGTATCTCTTACTCCTTGACGAAGAGACTCGAAATGCGTATAGAGGAGCGAATGATTGAAACTCTAGTAAAATTCGATGGCGACGTCTGTCACCATTCTGGAGGAGCAATCGAAGTAGCCAACGCCTCCAGTCAAAAGGAATAAAAATTGAAGCTTGGATAATTTGTTTAAGGAATGTGCATGGTTGCCTCGACTTAATTAGTGGTAACGTTGTTTGATGTTTATGTACGTGATTGAGCGTCTCTGGGATAAGTTATGGAGCGACTACCGAGCGTTGACATTACAAGTTGCGAGTTGCGTACAAGTTGAACCTTACCAACAACAAAACTAATAAAAACACAATCCAAATTTTGAACGCTAAAGACGGATTACGCGAAGCCAAGCGAGAAGATCGAGAACCCTAATGGAACCCAATGGCGGCATCCGTCACTATTTCTAGAAGGGAATCAATCGAAATAGCTTATGCCTCGAGTCGAAGGGAATGAAGTCGAGAATTTAAAAGAAATTGTCTAGTGAATGTGCGTTGTGGTCTAGACGTATCTAGTCTGTATGTCCGATGACTAATAGGATATATTGGAATTGAACCAATCGTGATAATCATCCATTAAGGGACAATTGAAATCGCCGTCTTTGAGAGCACGGTTATTGAATCCTTGATGCTCGAGTAAATTCTATTGATCTTTTATGATTTCTGGCGGGATTATCACCTCCGAATTATGCGCAAAAATGTGCTCTGCGTATTTAGGTGCTTTTGGTTAATAGTAAGCGCTTAAGTCTCTTTAGTGTTGCCAATAATGTGGCATTAAGTTTTGGATGAATGGGTATGCGTACCCATGGTTTAATTGCTAAGGATTAATTATAATCGAGCATGGTGTGTGATAATGGTGTATTAGATGCTAAGGCATAAGTGTAAGCGAGCCTGATTGATGTGTGAAATTTTGTGCGTGTATGTGTATAGTACTACTCCGATATTGATGACATCAAATAACGTCTATTTTATAGCATCATTTATCTCATGTTATTAACCCATTTTGTATAGTTATTGCAAAGAATTATAACTTAAACGTGATATATTTAGAATGCAGTAATTAATGGAGTAATGGGGAAGAAAGCAAAAGCCGGCACAGTCTGGGAGCTTAAATAAGATATTTGAAAGATTACTATTCTGAAGACCAATTATGCCTTTATCCATCAAGGAAGATACGGCGTATCCGTGCTACACTCACCAAAGACGCAATAAGGAATAAGGCCAAATAACCCCGTATCCAAGAGAACTCTATACGCTGTATTCCAAGATATAATTCTGAATATTCTAGAAGATATCAAGCGTGGTCCCTACTCCAAGAAATCCCCAATACTCCGTATCCAATTCTTGGATACGCCGTATCGAACCGACTAATAGAAAATTCAAAACTGAGTTTTAAGTGTGCTAAATCATATTCATGATACCTAAACCATAAAAGTCGATTTTCAGAGGTGAAAAAGAGCAGAAGAGGTCGAGCAACGTTATCAATTCCATAGAAACAACGTAATTCCATATACTTTAAGAAATCATTCAGTTATTTTGGTATCATTCGTTAACGTCGGTTTAGCTTTTACCTTGGCTAAATAATTGCTCCTTGTATTTATTATGACGTATATTAATAGCCATTAATATGAATATATAATGTTTGGTATTTCTTTAAATCTCGATTTCTTATTTATCATTGTATGGCTTGTTTTATGTTTATCAATTTATACTTGTTTACGCGCTTTTGTATGCGACCTATCATTCAACTGGATCTAGTAAAGCGGACCAAGTAGATCTAGAGTCTGGGATTGCTCTCCATATAGTGATTTATACATCTAGAATAATAGTTACACAAATATTGTCCTTCTAAATCTGTGTCTAGGATACGCTTCGGGCTTAACTAGTTAATTGGATATTGCCAATGGTTTATTGATCGTGTTGACTAGCAGGTGACCTAGATAATTCAACAAAAAACAATAACATTCCTGATTTCCCCATTGGATAGTTTACAAGTGTATACTGTGTAAAATAATGTTTTGTCGTGGTAAGTGGGTAAGTCTCTATGAGCTAGGGTTTAACAAGATCACCATTGCTTTAATCCCAAAGATATATTATAATCAGCAAATAAGGATGCTTTATGCGGACGCTTTAATTGTGACAGAATTAATGTGTCTAAATCTTAGGATGATGTAACGCCTAAGTCTTAAGAAAGATATGCCACCTCGAGAGAAGAAATCATTGCACTTAATAAACAAACCAACTTTCTAATCGGATTAATAATGGTTAATACAGTTTTCTTATATAAGGTTCAACCGCTCTTTTATCTTTTGTTAATTAGCTTGCGTGGGTAAAAGTGCCTTGAATTGATTGTAGTCACCAACCAAACCATGCCATTCTCTTAGGCTGAAAACCCCCTTTTCCCGTTAGAAAGTAAGTGATTTAGACTAACAATAGTTTAAACATAGTTTTAAAATAAATAGAATTAACATAGATAAATAACCAAGAATATTAATTAAATTGAATATAATTAACCTCGCTTTCCAAGTTTTCGACACCCCTAACTTACCACGAAACTACTACCAATCGGTAACACTGCCCGTTAAAGTGTTGTTTTTATTTTAGTCGGCAAAATATAAAATTAAAACTTGAATCAATAAAATATACACCACACAAACGACACATTAAGTTTTTTTTTGGCGCCGTTGCCGGGAGTGAAAATTAAATCTTGATTTTTAATTTGAATATTATTGGTTTTTAATATTAGATTTCGATCTAACCTTAGGATTAGTGTAATTTAGAATTAGTGTATATTCTTTTATATTCTGTAATATTTGTATATTTGTCTTTAATTGTTTGCTTGTATATATTTGTGTTTAATTGTTTGCGTATTTAATTATTTTTCTTAAATACACTGTTCTGGTCGACAGTTGAATACGGCGTATCCACTTCCATCGTAATACGGGGCGGCGTATCAGTTTATTCCTGTACCAATACAGCGTATTCATTCACCCTGATTAATACGGCGTATCCCACTTCCATAAGATACGGCGTATCATTCGTCTGATAAAGTCTTTTCCCATTCCTTGAACTTAAGAGCCCAAGATTATTTATATTATACCTTTCTCCTGGCTGTTATACTGATAATTTTCTGGATATTTTTCAGCAAGAATGACAAAGGTTATCAAAGGAGAGTTCGAGAAAATTAAGGACGTTAAGGTCGAAGATGTTTTGCTCACTTGCGATACACCTCTTGAAATTTTTAACAAGGAAGTCAGTCGATTATGCGGAATGGATGATGATTTATTCACATATGAAGTTGAAGTTTGCTAACTCCAATTTGTAAACTCGAATATGGGATATGATTCGGAGTATGAAGTGATGATGACATGGATATTGATCCGTCTGAAGGTTGCACTTTATGAATGGTTATGAAAGGACAAAAAATTTTTCCAATTTCTACAAGACCAATGGATCTACTATACTATGAAAATCATTATGGATTTAATTGGATCAAGGAAGAATTGATGAAGTAGAGCTCATTGATGAGGAATTCTTCTGAAGATAGAGATGAAGGTTTGCTGATAGTCCTTTAGGATCGACACTAATTTTATTTGGTTTTGAACACCTATGTGCAAGGCCATCAAAAAGAATTTAACTATCTTTAACAAAATCAATCCATACCTTTACTTACAAAGGAAAAAAAAATATTATAGGGTTTAAGACCTATGAAGACTACAAAGACGACTAGATCTACGAATGGAATAAAGATGTACCATGGGTTGATGAAAAGCCATGGACCAACGCTGAAGTTTGGACCAAACCCGCATCAGTTAAACATACTTGTAAGCCTTTCAACTATAAGACTGGATGTTCGGAATAGCCAACATGTATTTGTATGTTGATAGATGACTGTAAATGGAAGAAACTTACCGGAGAACTTACAGTATTGAAAACCAACTACATTATCCTGATTACGAGAGGTAATAGGCTTAGAAAATGTGAATTAAAAGACGAGGCTTTAAGACACAAAGCTATCATTGGAAGGGTTTTATCAAAGAAATATGAATGAGTCAAATGTAACAACAAAAAGACGATGGAACATATATCAAACACGATTGATGCCTTATAGATAATCCCTGAAGATAATGAAAGTTAAAAGAAATATGTAAGTTCAAGAGCTACCGTATGCCAATATAAGGAAAGTATAGATGATCAAATATTCGTTCCAATATGATGATGAGTTATTTTGCTTAAAAACAAGCGATATGACTATCTTACGATTACAAAAAAAGAGGCGGCCGGGCTTACCAAGAAACCTTTCAGATAATGAATGAAGGAATGATGGTGAACTAAGCAAGTAAAAAGAAGCTACAGAAAAGTCTAATTAAAGACTTCGCAGTAAACCAAATAGTGCTTTCCAGGGAAAGATAACCCGATAAGTGATTTAATTTTGTAACCGTCCTGTCTTCCTAGAACATCAATAGGCGTATCCGCCCCATCCCCATAAACGCGTATTGATTGTCTGGACGTTATCAGTCTTTATTTTATTGCACTTTAAAAACATTATTGTCAGTTTTAGAATATGATGTATTCATTCATTTGATACGGCGTATCCACCAGACTGACCCGTAATTATTTTGTTTAGTTTAGTTTAAAATAACCATAGGTACCAAGATAGAAATGCACCTGTTTTTCCTATATTTTACACAGGACCTCGTGAAAAGAAAGGAATATCGACGATGTTGGTGGAATGCATATTTTCTGGAATTCTATGTGTGTGCTGTTCGTGCTAGGATTCAGACACTTTTCCAGCACATAATCTTGCTCATAAACGTAACTGGGATAATCTATCGAGCAAATATCAGGGGAGTTTCTCATTCTAATTCTTTTTAAATTTCTGTATTTAATGTTTTATATATACAATGAGGACGTTGTATAATTCAAGTGGGGGGATGGAATTAGAATGTTTACTTGTCCTATTTTTCATATTAAAATGCTTAAATTATGGTCAAATTTAAAAAAATTTCAAGCATACTTTTGTGAAATTACTTGATACATAACCCGCACACAATAACCCTTGTTAGATATTGTGAGGAATTAACCTTTCCGTTTCCAAATGTTTACCCAAATTCCATAAAATATGAGTGTGCCGGTGATGTTGTAGACTTTAGAACTTGGCTTGGTATATCTATTCGAGACCACAATGATAAGTACTATGGATTTAGATGGAGTAACTTGTTTAAATTGGTAAATTTTAGGATTACACCCAAATCGCCTTTACATGTTGCTTATTAACTAACTACACCGGTTAGTTCAAGCAACCTATCATTTTAAACCCTTTTCCACTCTCATCATTAGAGTGATGATCCACTAAACAACCTCGGAGAGCCAATCCTTTAGAATTCCTCCAACTATTTGTTTCGTTACACCAACCATAACACCATTAAACCTCACTGTTAGATTAATTTAATTTTTACAGTTGCTAGTATGCTTAAAGTGTAAAAGTTTGTATTCCCAGTCTTGTGTCCCATTGTTCTACTTTGGTGCGGTAGAAATTTGCACATTGCAAGGAATTATATTAGTAGTCAAAACTCATGTGATTTTACTACCATCACAATTATTGGTGAATCCGAAGAACGAAGAACTATCAAAGGAATTATCCGTAAATATTATGATCATGAAGATGGTGAAACTACACCGAGATTTGAAGAATAGTTAGCAAAAAAAATGAAAAAATAGAGAAAAAAGGAGAAAATACAAAAAAGAAAGAAAGTAATTTGAATATAATTTGTTTTCGCAAAGAGCATTAACCAAAGGCATTTAACACAAGGATTTAATATTCGTTTGATACGTCAAAAAAATCACGATGTAAAGTATGTATCAAAGTCTAAATATCGCCACTTTTAACTTGTAGAGATGGTAAAGTTTTGGGATGATTTGGAAGTTTGACCGTTACTTAACGCCAACTTAGGTTCCCTGTCTTCTTTCCCGTTCGATTAAGGGCAATAAAAAAAGATGTTGTTGATTGGAATCATCCTTGTTTGGTTTCCCTCACTGTATCCCCAGCAAGCTTTCCATCTATGGATAAGTTGCTAAGCAGAAATTGAATACGCAAAGATGGCTGAGCAATTGGGATGTCTAGATCCTAGTTAATCACTAAAAAACCCTGCTAAAATGCCTCTCTTGTGATATATTCCTGACACAGCAAACGCTCACTTGTTCTTAGAGTGGTCCCTTTTTCTTTCAATGCAGGTGTGGTCTCAGGTTTTTTTCGTGGTCCTCGCTGGTATGTGATCAAACCCCCCCGTTTTTGCTGATAATTTCCCACGTAACTTATTCGTCTTCCAAGGGAACGAGTCGGTGGTTAGTAATTAATCTCCTCGTTCTCCCTTGGTGCTGTTTCCTTACTACATTTGGATGAGCGTATTCGATATTGGCTGACAAGAAGAAGGCGTTCTACCGTGTCCTTAAAGTCACAAGTTATTACTTCTATGGTTTGTTTGAAGCTGGTTACCTTTAAGTTCAAGAAGGTGTCTACTCGGTCTCGCTTTTATTAGATCAATGGAAGATCCAAGTTTGATTTTGTTTGGTTTTTCACGAAGAAGTTTCCAGTAAAGGTTGTACTCTTTTTTCCTTCTCCAATTTTTTCCCATTGGGTTTTTCTTGTGAAGTTTTTTTAGAGACAGCTTATTTGGTTGCCTGCTCCCCTTTGTGTTTGTTTTGTTGGAAAGGGCTAGGAACTGATGTCAGGTGTTCCAAGTTCCATGAGTTTTATGTAGCTTGCTAGGTCTTTTGTGTGTTTATGGCATGTCATTCACACTAGTTGATCAAGCGTTTTTGCTTGAGGTTAATGTGGTATTTTAGCCACATTCCATTTGTTACTAACTATTTTTTTGGTATAAATATTTACCGGGAAACCCCCTTTAACCCAAAAAAGGTTGTATTTGTTTTTATTCCGATGGATCAAGAAACGTTTGTAAATATCGTGTTTATATCATGTAAACGTCGGAAAAAAGTGTCTACAACTTGTAATTTAAGTCTTCAATCTATTTGTTTCTTGATTTTTATTTAACAATAATTTAATTCTCCTCTCACCTTAATGATTAGCCCGCTGGTTTTTAAAACGCGAACGCGGAATGTGATCGAGCCGTGCATGTCCTATTCCTCATTACGGCCATGTAAGCATGTCTTCAGCTGCCTCGTTGGTTTACGAATTTAAGTAAAAGTTAGAAGTTCCCTACCCTATATCATTCTTCATCCTAAACTGTTTGGGTAAATTGAATGGTGATGGTGATTGAACACCACATGTCTATACCCGTCCGTTTAGCACAGTATGTGTGCTTCAGCTCCTGTATTAGAATGGTACTTCTGGAAAATTGTAGCATGATCAACCCGTGAATCCCTTCCAATAACAAACAAAACCCATCTTTTACCTTTATAAACTTGTTACTCCTTAGCTTTTTAGTGGTGAGATGTGTATCATTGCCAAGGTAATGATAGAAATACTCGTCCACACAAAGCAATTAAGCAATTAGTTACATGTTTACCACATAGATAAAGTTGAGTATTTGAGTTGTTGTTCGATCTTCCTATTTCTTGAGGTGTTTGGACTGTGTACTAGTAATAGATCAAAATAAGTGCTTTAACATAAACTATCCTTAGAATAACAGTTTTTAATAAACTTCTAACGCCTACTTGATGACAAGGTAGGAAATTCCAAGTGGTGGATATTTTTATGAGACATCAAGTAATGCTTTTTTATAGCATCATTTATCCCATGTTATTAACCCATTTTGTATAATTATTGCAAAGAATTGTTACTTAATCGTTTATATTTGAGAATTGCAGTAATTATGAAGTAATTGGTGAAAGATAGCAAAAGGCGCATATTCTAGAGCTCAAATGAAGATATTTTGAAAATTACTATTCTGAAGACCAATACGCCGTATCCATCAAGGAAGATACGGCGTATCTGTGCCTGCACTTACCAAAGACCACAGAGGAATAAGCCCAATATGTCGTATCCAGAGAGGCGCAATACGCCGTATTCAAGATATAGTATTTGAATATTCTGGAAGATATCAAGCGTGGTCCCTACTCTAAGAAATCCCCAATATGCCGTATCTAACACTTGGATACGCCATATCGAACCGACTTCCAGACCTTATAAATAGAAAACTTAAAAATAAGTTTTAAGTGTGCTAAATCATATTCTCGATACCTAAACCATAAAAGTCGATTTTTAAAGGAGAAAAAGAGTAGAAGAGGTCGAGCAACGTTATCAATTTCATAGGAGACAACGTGTAATTCCATATACTTTAGTAATCGTTCAGTTTTTGGTATCATTCGTTAACTCGGTTAGTTTACCTTGGCTAAAAAATTTCTCTTGTATTTATTATGACGTTTGAAGGCTAATAGACATCGGTTATTGGCCATTATTATGAAGATCTGAATGTAGTATTTGTTTTATCTCGATTTCTTGATTTACGTTGAATGCTGTTTATTTTAACAAATTTAACTTTGTTTTTTAAGCGCATTTTGTATGCAACCTATCATTCAATTGGCATCTACTCCTTGACGAAGAGAATCGAAATGTGTGTAGAGGAGCGAATGATTGAAACTCTAGTAAAATTCGATGGCGACATCCGTCACCATTTTGGAGTAGCAATCGAAGTAGCCAACACCTTGAGTCAAAATGAATGAGAATTCGAGCTTGGATAATTTTTTTAAGGAATGTGCGTGGTTGCCTCGACTTAATTAGTGGTAAAGTTGTTTGATATACGTGTTTTGATCGTCGAGGATAAGTATGGAGCGCTACGTGACGCCTGACTTAAAGTTGGGTATAGTGATCCTTACTCCTTGAACGTAATGACTCTGTTGCGTGAGGCCGAGCGAGAAGATCAAGAACCCTAATGGAACCCAATGGCGGCATCCGTCACCATTTCCAGGGGGAATCAATGAAAATAGCTTGTGCCTCGAGTCAAAGGGAATGAAGTTGGGAATTTAGAAGAAATTGTATAGTGAATGTGCGTTGTGGTCTAGACGTATCTAGTCCATATGTCTGATGACTGATGGGATGTATTGGGATTGAGCCAATCGTGATAATCGTCCAATAAGGGACAATTAAAATTGCCGTCTTTGAGAGCACGGTTATTGAATCCTTGATGCTCGAGTAAATTCTACTGATCTTTTATGTCTTCTTGCGGGATTATCACCGCCGAATTATGCGCAAAAATGTGCTCTACGTGTTCAGGTGCTTTTGGTTAATAGTAAGCGCTTAGGTCGCTTTAGTATTGCCAATAATGTGGCATTAAGTTTTGGATGAATGGGTATGCCTACCCATGGTTTAATTGCTAAGGCTTAATTATAAGCGAGCATGGTGTGTGATAATTGCGTATTAGATGCTAAGGCTTAAATATAAGCGAGCGTGATTTGTGATAATTTATGTGCTATCCTAAGCCGATACGAGAATTTAAGTGTATATATGTATAAGTGTATGATACTATGGTACTTTTTCGTTCTAAAGTAGTCGTCTACTCCGATATATGGAGAGCGACGTGGTGATTTTCAGAATATTTATTTTCCGCGGCCTTATGTGTGTTCTCTTTTAATAAGAGCGATTGAGAATAGTATGTGTTAGTTTTCTTTTTGCTAAGGCTTCATAGTAAGCGAGCATGATGTGTGGTAATTGTCGCCAAGGCTTAATTATAAGCGGGCTTGACGAAATGCCTAAGTAAAGCTAGGCTGAAATGCGAAGTCGCTATAAAGTGGTGAATATGTGAGTATGTGATTATGTGATTATGTATAAATAGTGCTATAATGCGTTCAATGGAGTCATATGTGCTCCGGAATATTTTCGCAACCGGTGGTGCATTATTAAATGAGACCGGGAGGGCGACGTATATTTTGGTTTTGGTTAGCGACGTATGTTTTGGTTTTGTGTAGCGATGTGCGCTTTGTTTTGTTGGCGTGATCACCAAACTAAGATTTGTGTTGATCTTTCGTTTAAAGTCTTCTTTTGAGAACGACGTGATGATTTTTCCCGGATATTTCCGTGGCCTGTTTATGTTCTCTTTTGATAAAGGGCGGTCGCGTATATGTGTATACTTTGTTGGTAGATTTACCATTTTTTTCGTGTTGATTTTTCGCCTCGTATTTAGCGAGGGTAACATCGCGTATCCGTCGGGTGAGAACGCACGAGTTCGTTCGAAGAAGAAAGCCTACATCTCTATGAGTGAGTTTAGGACGAATAAGTTGAATTGAGCACCGGGACGGCGCTCCCTTAAGGTGGGTAGAATGTAACAACCTGAGTTTTAGGCCGACAATTTTCTCGATCCACGATTTATTTTCTACGATTGATATGGAATAATCATTTTTCGTTTTAGGCGATTTGATAAAAATCATTATTTCATACTATTCGCAAGCCGTGTTTCGAATTTCTGTTCGTTTGGAAATTTGAGAAAATTAGAAAATTTCATATTTTACTCCGAGAGCGAAATTATATTTATTTTAGTGTTTTAAGGCTTTCCCCGCGTTTTTGTGAAAACCGTGTCTAAAGTCGTGTTTTACGTGATTTAACATTTTTTTTAAATGTTTTAAACTAAATAAAGTTTGACGGAATAAAAATAATTATGAGTTTATAAAACCCAAGCCCTTTTGGTCGGTTGAGGACACAAAACAAACACCCTTTGTATTAGCTTTGAAAGACTTTGGAGGAGGAAGGATTATTTGTGTCAAAACCTCAAACTAGTTCCCTATATAAACAAATTAATACTTTCATTTTAACATTTTACAAAAAAAATTCTCTTGTCCCCCTTGCTCTCTAATCGACGGTCACCACAAGGAGCCACTAAAACCGGCCGTCGAGCCACATGCAATACGATCCGTATACAAAATATTAATCCCCACATCATTACCTACATATCCCACTAAGAAATTACGACATGCAATAAGTATTTTAGTAGTTGAAATTTGGTTCAAGTTCTTGTCGAAGTGGGTTAAAAATATTGTTGTTGGTGATAAGTAAAGTAATTATTGGAAGTGGGTTTTGTTAAAAAAGTTCGGTTTTGTGTCTTGGGTTTGGTTCGAACTGCGGTCACTAAAGAGGGAAAGGCAAAAAAAAATTGTGAAGCTTTTTAAGTATTTTGATACTAGTATTATAATTATTTTCATGATTTGATCAATTTTGAAAAATTGAATGTAATGAAATCCGAATGGGTCTTGCGCTAGGCTAGATTAGATTTTGATATTGGGTGATTGAACGATTTTGATATCATGTATAGGCGATCTTAGATAGGTTATTCTTATTTTTGTATTGCGTTTTGATTATTGCATGTGATGGAATCCGAGAATCTTGCGTTAGACTAGATTAGAAATGATATTGGATGATAAACATAGGCTAGTTGATAGCATTTCGAGGTTGTCGTAAGCCAAAAATATGGTTTTGATGTGTTTTAAAAATGTATTTTCGAGCAGAATCTTTGGCACGGATTACGAGGTTCGAGATTTTGTAAAATTTGATTTTTGATTTCAAAATATGATAGAGTTCGTCCTAATGAACGTTTTGATAGATGGATCGTCACGTAACTCTCAAAAACGAAGTTTTTATGGCCAAAAGAAGTTTAGAAAATGTTGGTCGAAATATTCAGCACTTGTATTTTTATATAAGCTGTGCAAGAAATTGATTGGTCGTTTCGCCACTTTCGAGACGGTTTTAGCCTTCCGGCGAAACACAAAAGTTGCCCGGAATACCGTTTTGCTTTTGACCTGTAAATTTCAGAATTTAACGATTAGAAGCGAAGAAGTTAAACCAAGTCGAGGGATAGAAAATAAAGTAAATATTAAAAACTGCGCAGAAACTTGCAGGGGCATTTTTGTCATTTTCCATCGAGTTTCGTGTCTCGGGTAAAACTAAAAAGTTGTCCGAAATGTCGTTATACATCAAAGTGCTTTAGAGTCCGAGTCGTGAAAATGTGATCTAGCGGGTCATTTTGCATGGGTCAGATTTAAAGAAAAATATACATTAAAAAGTCAAATGTTGACTTTTAAAAGTCAATTGGATTAGTATGAGACTTGTTGGATTTTATAAAGATAATAAACATTATTATTATTACGATCATAATATTTTGAGTTTGACGACTTTAATGAACGAGGACGTTTGTAAAAATAGAAACTTTGTAATTATATGAAGTTTCTAAAAATAGAAAGTTTTCAATAAAGTGAGACAACTTATGTTTGAAAGAAAGATAGTATCTAAAGTATACTAAGTGTTAGGATCTAGGTCGCGCAAAAAGATTTCTCATCACGTGTGTATTTTATACGATTTTTATCGTTGCGATGTGCGCATCATTCGATCGTACATTATTATATGGTAACCGAGCGACATAATTGTAGGTCACGATCGAGTTCGTTATCGGTGACGTTTCATGATTAATTCATTGTTGATCGTGGTCTTCGATCAAGGTGAGTTCATAGCCTCACTTTTAAATGCTTTGAATGTTTATAAACCCGCGAGGGGGATACATGCATGTTTTTAAAAACGGAACACAAGTAACATTATGTGTACTTCTTGTTGTTTGTTCTGGAAAGTGAAACGCAAGTAGTTTTAAATGTACTTGTTGTTGCTTGTTTTATAAATTGAACATAAGCAGTATTATACATGCTTGATGTTGTGGTTTGTTCTAAAAATTGAACGCAAGTGTTTTGAAATGATAATATGATTTCATTGTCATGAGTATATGCCTTTTACTGTGTGCTCGTTAATTACCGAGGAGGTAAACGCTAAATGCATTAAATAGATCTATTGGGTTTGACAACCCTGTCCGGGGTATGAATCCGAAGGTGAGCACCCTATAACGGACATTTTGTATTGAGAAAGGGGTATTGGCATACTACCTTGTCACTTATTTATCTATTGATGATAAATGTGTTAAGGTTCGGTACACGAGCTCAAGAAAGTTGGAAATGTGGTGTGGCTGTGCCTAGCTATCAATTCATCCAATGTTTTATGGTGAACCAAACTGCGTCAGAGGTTATAAATGTTTTGCGGAACCAATATGTGTTCTAATTGTTACTTGAAAACTCTATGAATTCACTCAACCATTGTGTTGACGATTTTAAGCGTGTATCTTAGGTTTATGTGCTTGCGATGGCTTAGATGGTATGGAACGCGGATGCCAAGGGTTGGAACTCGGTGAAATTTTGTACATTTGATAAAGGAAATTTTTAAGAAAACGAGTCGTGATGTGACTCACTAGAAATATATATTTTCTAAACGGGTTTGGGATCTTGTAACTCTGATCTTCTTTTAAATAAAATCAAACGTGATTTTGGTTATAACGTCTCTTTTGAAGTCGTTTACTGTGACTTGTGTGCATGTATTATGAAGTAGCACCCCAAAGTGATATTCTGTTACGTTGTAAATTTGGGGGTGTTACAGAGTGGTATCAGCGCACTAGTTATAGCGAACTAGGTCGTTTTCAAAAACGTGGACTATAACCGTTTTTTGAATTATTTTTATGAGTCATTCACCGTTGTCAAATATCGGCACGCGAGTTGTTCCTGATCCTTAGATGCCTGGTGTGATGCTTTTAATTGCATTCTAAGTGTGTAACAATGTGGGTAGCACTTAGTGTGAATGATATATGTGTATATATATTTATATATACGGCATCCGTTCTATAATGAACTGATATATATACATATATATGTATTTTGATACTCGCTTCTTGCGAGGAGTTTAATTTTGATGATATTGATGCAACTGGATGATGCATCATTGTTATAAAGATAATAATTTCAATATTTTAATTAATATATGTGTACCTTTGCCTAATATAACATTATGGACGCGACACTATCACCTAATAGTGTGTTTCAATTTTCTCGGTTTTTTATAGTGTCGTTTGAGAACGACTAATTTTTTGAACTTTCAAATAAAGTTGCCTATGTTTGTTTTGATTCTCCTCGTATAACAACTACCTATAAGTCTTAAAGGTTTTGATTTTTGGCGAAACCCGTTATTTTTAATGTTTCCAAGTGTGCCTATAATTAGTCACGGGCTTCGTATTCGAGTTTGGATGAATTAAAATGATGTTTGGTTGGATTTGAATTGGGTTTAGAAGACTCTTTCAAATCGACAGGTTGTTTGTTGTTTTCTGAAAAGATTTTGACCTAAAGGATTCTATAAAGCATCCTAGGTTGTAGAACTATGTATGTGGTACACTGTTTTTGATTTCTTGTGCATGTTCGCGTTGTATGATAGTAGTGAATTCAGTCACTGAGATGTGCGGGTTTTGGTACTAGGTATGCATGGGGACGAGATGCTGTTATAAATACGGTGGCCACGTAATTTTTTTTTTTTTATAAATGTATCGCAGACTCACTTAACTTACGTCATCCTCTTCTTCCAAGGGAACATCGGTGGTTAGTATTATCTCTCGGTTACTCCTTGGTGCTGTTTCTTACTACATTTGGAGTGAGCATAATTCGATATTGTTCAAGAAGAAGGCGTCTACCGTTCCTTAGATTTTCGAAGTTATTACTTCTATGGTTCGTTTGAAGCTGGTTACCTTCAAGTTCAAGAAGGTGTCTACTCGATCTCGCTTTTATTAGATCAATGGAAGATTCCAAGTTGTTGTTTGGTTCATGAAGGAAGTTCCAGGTAAGGGTTGTACTCTTTTTTCCTTCTCCAAGGTTTTTCCCATTAGGTTTTTCTTGGGAAGGTTTTTTTAAGGAGACAGCCTTATTTGGGTTGCCTGCTCCCTGTGTGTTGTTGCTGGAGGGCTAGGAGAGCTGATGTCATGGTGTTCCAAGTTCCATGAGTTTTATTTAGCTTGCTAGGTCTTTTGTGTGTTTATGGCATGTCATTCACACTAGTTTATCAAGCGTTTTTGCTTGAGGTTAATGTGGTATTTTAGCCACATTCCATTTGTACGTAACTATTTTTTTGGTATAATATATTTACCGGGGTAAACCCCTTTACCCAAAAAAAGGTTGTTGTTTTTGATCGATGATCAAGACGTTGTAAATAGTCGTGTCTTTATCATGGTAACGGTCGGGAAAAATTGAACCATCTCACCTGAAAAAGTCAGTCGCTACCTTAAGGCATGCCTTGACTCCACTCGATGGGACTTGCTTTCATAAAGATTTTTTCTTATTTACTTTATTTACTCGCCTTTACTTTAGCAGATATCTTGTTTGTATAAGTAAAAGAGGATAAGACCACCGTTTGCCACATTTGCTGATGAAACAAGATAAAGAACGGGTTCTCCCTACTTGCATTGAGCGGGATGCTGCTTTCTTCTCTGTTTTCGAGATCGATTGACTTCCATTGACCTAGATGGGAGTTGTCTTCTTCGATAGCGGGTTCTACATCCGGCATCCCTCTTTATTTCCGGGAGAATGTAGCCGATTTACTTAGTAAGCTGGGACCTGTCCAATTGCTAGTTTGGCTGGAGTTGTTCGTTTCGAAATGCTAGGTTGACATAGAAGAATCCGAAAGGAGATGCATTGAAGAAATGTCAGGGCTGTTCCGCTAGTTGGATAGGCGACTTCTCAATCTTGGAAGAGCATCTTGCAAGGGTTAGAGGATCACAAAACCCATATTTACCTTTATAAACTTGTTACTCCTTGGCTTTAGTGGTGGAGATGTGTATCCTTGCCAAGCTTATGATAGAATACTCGTCATGACCGAGCAATTGAGCGAATTAGTTACATGTTACCACATAGATTAGTTGAGTGATTTGAGTGTTTTCATCTTCCTATTTCATGAGGTGTTTGGTTGTGTACTTGTAATAGATCGAATAAATGCTTTAACAGAAAAAAAAAATCCTTAGGGATACATTTTTATAAACTTCTAAAGGCTACTTGAGGACAAGTAGGATTCAAGTGGGGGGATATTTGATGACATCAAATAACGTCTATTTTATAGCATCATTTATCCCACGATATTAACCCATTTTGTATAGTTATTGCAAAGAATTGTTACTTAATCGTTTATATTTGAGAATTGCAGTAATTATGGAGTAATTGGTGAAACTTAGCAAAAGGCGCGCATTCTGGAGCTTAAATGAAGATATTTTGAAGATTACTGTTTTGAAGACCAATACGCCGTATCCATCAAGGAAGATACGACGTATCCGTGCCTGCACTCACCAAAGACCACAAAAGGAATGAAGATCAATACGCCGTATCCAGAGGACTCAATACGCCGTATTCAAGATATGGAATCAATATAATATTCTGGAAGATATCAAACGTGGTCCCTACTCCAAGAAATCCCCAATACGCCGTATCCAATACATGGATACGCCGTATCCAACCGACTTCCAGACCTTATAAATAGAAAACTCAAAAACGAGTTTTAAGTGTGCTAAATCATATTCTCGATACCTAAAGTCAATTTTTAGAGGAGAAAAAGAGCAGAAGAGGTCGAGCAACGTATTCAATTCCATAGAAGACATCGTGTAATTCCATATACTTTTGTAATCGTTCAGTTTTTGGTATCATTCGTTAACTCGGTTAGTTTACCTTGGCTAAATTATTACTCTTGTATTTATTATGACGTTTGAAGGCTAATACCTTCGTATTAGCCAATATAATGAAGATCTGAATGTTTGATATTTGTTATATCAATTCTGATTTATGGTGAGTGACTTAGTTTATTTTTTTGTCAAATTTATACTTGTTTACGCGCTTTTGTATGCGACATATCTTCAACTGATCTACAAGTGGTCCCCCAAGTAGATTAGAGTCCGGGATAGCACTCCATATATAAGTTATACATCTAGAATAATAGTTACACAGAATTGTGCTTCTAAGTCCTGTGTCGATGATAACGCTTCGGCTTAACTAGTTAATTGGATATTGTCGATAGGTGTGGTTTTATTGATCGTGTGATAGGCGAGTGACCTAGATAGTTCACAAATAATGTTCTGATTCCATTGGATAGTTGGACAAGTGGACTACTAGTGTATAAATTGCCATTAAGCGGTAAGTGGGTAAAGTCTCTATGAGCTAGGGTTTAACAAGATCACCATTGCTTTAATCCCTAAGATATATTATAATCAACAAATAAGGATGCTTTATGCGGATGCTTTAATTATGACAGAATTAATGTGTCTAGGTCTTAGGATGATGTAACGCCTAAGTCTTAAAAATGATATGCCACCTCGAGAGAAGAAATCATTGCACTTAATAAACAAACCAACTTTCTAATCGGATTAATAATGGTTAATACAGTTTTCTTATATAAGGTACGACCGCTCTTTTATCTTTTATTAATTAGCTTGCGTAGGTAAAAGTGCCTTGAATTGATTGTAGTCACCAACCAAACCGTGCCAGTCTCTCAGGCTGAAAACCCCCTTTTCCTGTTAGAATTAGGATTTAGACTGACATAGGTTTAACATAGGTTTAGAATAGAATAGAATTAACATAGATTAGATAACCAAGATATTAATTAAATTGATAGATTTAACCTCGCTTTAAGAGTTCGACATCCTACTTACCACGAAACTACTACCGATCGGGTACACTGCCCGTTAAAGTGTTGTTTTTGGTTTAGTCGGCAAAATATAAATTTAAAACTTAAATCAATAAAATATACACCACACAACGACACATCAGATATATGGAGAGCGACGTGGTGATCTTTAGAATATTTATTTTCTGCGGCTTTATGTGTGTTCTCTCTTGATAAGAGCGATTGAGAATGATATGTGTTAGCTTTCTTTTGCTAAGGCTTCATAGTAAGCGAGCATGATGTGTAATAATTATCCTCAAGGCTTAAATATAAGTGGACGTGATGAAATTCCTAAGTAAAGCTAGGCCGAAATGCGAAGTCGCTATAAAGTGGTTATTATGTGATTATGTAATTATGTATAAATAGTGCTATAGTGCGTTCGATGCAGATATGTATACTCCAGATTATTTTCACAACCGGTGGTGCATTCATTAATGAGACCGGGTTGGCGACGTGCGTTTTGTTTTGCTGGTATGACCACCAATCGAGTTTGGGTTGATCTCCCGTTTTGAAATATTTTTGAGAGTGGCGTGGTGATTTTTTTCGGATGTTTCCGTGGCTTGTTTATGTCCTCTTTTGACAAGAGCGATCGCGTATATGTGTATACTTCGTTGGTAGATTTACCATTGTTTTTGTGTTGATTTTTCGCCTCGTATTTAGCGAGTGTAACGTCGCGTATCCGTCGCGTGAGAACGCATGAGTCCGTTCGAGGATCAAAGCCTATATCTCCATGAGTGAGCTTAGGACGAATAAGTTGAATTGAGCACCGGGACGACGCTCCCTTAAGGTGGGTAGAATGTAACAACTCGAGTTTTAGGCCAACGATTATCTCGAGCCACGAATTATTTTCTACGTTGATATGGAATAATCGTTTTTCGTTTTGGGCGATTTGATAAAAATCATCATTTTTGGCAATGTCGCAAGCCATGCATAGGATTTTATCCGTTTAAGCGATTTGGAGATTTATATATCTCGTATTTTTTCCCGAAAGTGAATTATTTTATTTTAGTGTTTATCGACCCTTTTCCCGAGATTAGCCGAGACCGAGTCAAAACTTTATTTTGACGTAAGTTAACATTTCATTAAATGTTTTAAAACAAATAAAGATTGATGAAAGAAAAATATTTACATAGTCATTGACCCAAGCCCCATGGTCGGCTATTAAACCCAAACCAAACCCCATTGTATTAAAATTGAAAGGACTATAAGGAAGGAGGGACTATTAGTGTCAAAGTCTCAAACTATTTTTCTATATAAGGAAGCTTATACATCTATTTTAACACTTTAACAAAAATTTCATTTTTCTTTCCCCCTTTGTCCTCTCCATGACCAGACACACACATACATACATAAACCATTTGATTTTTTCGACATGCAATACGATCCGTTACCAAAATATTGATCCTTGTGCTATAGTAAACGTATCCCACTAATAAATTTCGACATGCAACAAGTATTTCACTAGATTTAATTCGGTTCGAGCTCTTGTCGAAATGGGTCAAAAATATTGTTTAGAAGTGTTAGATAAGTATTCTTGCAAGTGGGTTGTTGTTATAAATCCCACTCTCCTTTTAATTAGGGCATAAGTTAACCCTAATCTTTCTCTCACCGCCCCCCATCTTCTCTTCATACGCAGTAAGAGAAAAGAAACTCCTATCATCCATCTCTCTCTTTATATCTGGCATCAAATCTCAGCCATCATCTATCTACAAACTTAATCATTCTTTATCAAGAAACCGCAACCAAATCACAAGCTTTTTTCAAGATATCCTTCTTTCTTGACCCAGCACCAGAAGGCAACTTCAAGATCTCCATGACGAGGTCTCGGGTAGGTTTTATGATTCATGTTT
>BQNB010103269.1:0-24065 GCA_026074375.1 Tanacetum coccineum | reverse complement strand
CATGTTCTTCCATCTAAATCCATAGTACTAATCATGGCTGTCTCGAGTGATGTACCAGGCCAAGTTCTAAGGTTTATTACATCACCGGCATACTCATAAATTTGTAGAATTTAGTAGACAGTTGGAAACGGAATAGGCTTAATTCTCATAATATGTATCAAGGGTTTAGTGCGTTAGGTAATGTAACTAGTGATTTTTACAAAAGTCATGCTGTATTTTTTTTAATTTTGACTATTTTTTAGCACTTTGCATGTTATTTTGTAAAAAAGAAGACAAGTATGTTCTAATTCTCCACCCCCCTACTTAAATTATACAACGTCCTCGTTATATAGATAAAATAATTAAATAATAAGGGAAAATAGAATTAGAATAGAAAACTCCCTGATGTTTTGCTCGTGATAATTCTCCATGATGAGTTCTTGAGCAAAAAGTGTGTTGACTAGGGCTTTAAAATGCCCGGATAAGTTCAACACAAGTCTTTTTCAGCATATACCATATCATAGTTTCAGCAAGGTCCTGTATAAGAGATTAGAAGACAAGTGCAAATTCTATCTCGCTACAATGGTACAAGAAAACAATTTAACACACAACTATACAGGGATCAATACGCCGTATCCCAAACCCTAGGATACGCCATACTGTTCCTGTAGAAACAATTAAATTACTGGAAATTAAATAATTAAGTTTTAAAACTGATAATGTCCAGACATGCATACGCCGTACCCAATGGGGTTTGATACGCCGTATGTAATGTCTGGGAAGACAGACTCGTGCAGAAAATTAAAATTCAAACAATTAAATGCGACAAACAATTAAAATGACCGGGTTGTCTCCCGGGAAGCACTTTTGTTTCAGTTGGTTTTTAAGTTCGACCTTTTCCTTCACTTCATTCCTTTCCTTCATCCTCCATAATTCGCTCGCAATTACTCCCGAGAGCGAATCTCTTCATAATCCTTTGGCATGATGTGTACTTCTTGCAAAATTTCATGCCAAGCACAACGTCTTTTGTCATATCATCATCGTTAATGATGGTAAAACCTGAAATAATAGAAAAACTTCCAACGAAAACAGGTATATCGATCAAAGTCCCGGCATGACTCTTCCCTTCATCCTTGTCCCCAAATATGGAATAGTAAAAACTTTTAGACATTAGGTTAATGGGCAAGGAAGGGAGGAGGTCAGTGATAACATACTTATACCCGATTACACAAGAAAATTCCATCTTATAAGAGCCGGTTTTAACAAAAATTGGTACAAAATCATCTCGATCCGTTTTAGTTTCTAAAGGTGTATCCAAATCATTTAGTTCTATGTAGCCACCATAAATTGGGTCGAATGATTCATCACCCTCTCCGATAAAGTTTGTTTTCGAATCAAGACTTTTTATTACAAAGACCCTTTTGATTATGCTAGTGGCGGGCTTAACACTTTTAAAAACAAGTTTTTCTTCCCCGACCCTTAAAGTAATCTTCCTTTTGAAGACATCGATCTTGGAATGGGCAGTTGACAAGAATGGTCGTCCGAGGATTAAAGGGACATCATTATCCTCGGGTATGTCCAAGATGATAAAGTCTATAGGAAAAATAAATTTGCCTATCCTTACTAGCACATTTTCGGCAATACCCCTTGGTTGTTTAATGGTTCGGTCAGCCAGTTCGATGGTCAACCTAGTGTGAGATAAAATTCCTAGACCAAGGTTGGTGTAGGTAGAGAATGGCATAACGCTCACACTTGCTCCAAGGTCAACAAGAGCTTTATCAAAACAGATATTATGAATAAAACAAGGTAAAGTAAAGCTCCCTGGGTCTTTTTCTTTTTGAGGCAAGGAGTGATCATAAGTATCCAGAATCTTCACATCTTGTGCCTCTCTCCAATCATCACAGCCGGAATACGTCGTATTGATGAGAATCGAATACGCTGTATTGGTTTGAAAAATTTTATACGTCGTATTCAAGAAGATGAATACGCCGTATTAAGTATTTGACTCAGAAAGTTACAATAGACAGTAACACAAATATACAATATGCAAAATATACAATGCAGGAAATTAAATACACAAACAAACACACAATTATGCAATTTAAACTAAACTAAAACACTAATGAATAAGAATTAAACAACTTTACTCCCCGGTAACGGCTCCAAAAACTTGATGTGTTGTCGTGTAGGGTCAATTAGTTGATTATCAAGTTTCAAATTTATATTTAGCCAACAAACCTAAAACAACACTTTAACGAGCAATGTACTCGGTCAAGATGGAGTTTGCGGTAAGTAGGGTGTCGAACACTAAGAGTGGAACATTAATCCTATATTCTATCAGTATTTTAATTAGACTATTTACTTGTTAAACCTATGCTATATACGTTGTCTAATGATATGAGGGTTTTTCAGCCTGAGAGACTGGCACTGGTTTGGTGGAAACAAATATCAATTCAATACACAATAAACAAAAAAGAAGAAAATCAGAAGATAGAAAAGCGGTACAAGCCAAATGATAGAAAACTGTATTAGCCATATTTAATCCAGTTTAATTTTGGTTTGTTTGTTTTAGTGCAATGATTTACTAATCTCAAAGCGGCATATCATTCTTAAGACTTAGGCGGGACATCATCCTAAGACCTAGACACGATTAATCATGTCACAATTAACGTATCTGCATAAAGCATCCTTAGTTTAATTATAATCTAGTCTTAGAATCAAAGCAGTGTGATCCTATTAAAACCCTAGCCTAACGGACTTAACCCCAATTATGTTGACCGGTGTTTTCATATATCTGGTAGTCCTACTATTAAATCTTTAATCATTATTTAAGAAGCATGATTGCTGAAACAAAATGGGTCACCACCGTCCAACTAAGCCATAATTTAACGACAAAGAACATAACGTTATTTGTAGATCCTATTGGTCCAAATAATATTAATCATGATAGGATAGCTAACCAATTTCTAAAGTTACTTGTCTTTATCAACTAAGATCCAGTTGGAATGATAGTGTTTGCATATTCAAATACATAACAAGTATGAGTGAATAAACAAATTAAAACATCAACGATAAATTAAGAAATACAATTTTAAAACAAATGGGTTTTAAGATATCAGGAATATAGTTTTCATTTAAGATTGTTGGAACGTATGATTTTGTGTACCGTAATTCATCATCCAAAGTCATTTCACCTAAAACTGAAAAGGATGATTTTAGTGAGGTTTATTTATTTAAAGAGATGTCTAGTGTGTGCCTATATGCAACAAATGTGGGGTAACGACTAACTCGACCTAAACATAAAATTCTAGGAGTTAATCCAAACGCTCCTTAATTTGATTTTGCTCATCTAAACAAGTCAAAAAATACATATGAATTATGTATCTCGAAATTTGTTCATGAGATTATTATGCATGTGTTTGAAAACGTTTTTGGGTTGGATTAACAATGCATAACAACAATTTTATTATGTTCCTAACGTGAGTGATTTGAAAACAAAATTAGGGTTTTGGTTCGAAATCAATTTTTTAACAAATTCACTAATATATGCAAATCCTATGTCTACGGGAAGCATATTATTTACACATTGTATCCTAGTAGTCTTAATTGTACAATATTGAAAGAAAAATGAAAAATCCCCAATTTCAATTTTAGTGTTCATCATAAACCCTAGACTAAAATTGAAAGAAAAAAGATAAAATGACTTACAATTGATGATCTTTAAGATGTTGTGAATGATTATAGGTGTTGATTTGATCTTCAATTATAGTTTTAGTGGTTGATTTTGAGTTTTTGGGGTGACGGGTTCGTGTTCGTCGCTGCAGATATAAAAGGGGGTGTTTGTATTTGTGTTTTAAAAAAATTTGAATGAGTGTTCAGATTTAGTGTCTGCTAATGGCGGTCCCATATCGCCTGGCGGTCCCAGATATATTGGGGGGCCGCCTATGGTATGGGGGGCGCCCTCAGCGTGGGGTTTTGGACTCAGTTTTTAATGAAAATTTTACAAATAGGAGTGACATTTTAATTTGCATTTCGAGAATTAAAAATGCTTAAACTACTTCGGATGAAGTAATAAGTTGTCATGACACGGAATGGAACACGGACTATAATTAAGACAGAAGAAGGAGAAGCGGACTAATGTGATTTATGGAATGTGTTCCATCATTCCTAAACCACGACGTAAATAGTTAAATGATTCATGTTTAAGGGGTTTCATACGAATGTCAGCAATGTTGTCCACGGACGGTACTTTTTCGATTGAAATATGTCCTTTCTGGACATTATCACGAAGAAAGTGGTGACGAATTTTGATGTGTTTGGTTTGAGAATGTTGCACCGGGTGTTTGCTAAGGTGAATCGCGCCTTTATTGTCGCACATGATCGGGACATCGTCGATTCGAACGTCGTGGTTGATAAGAGCTTGTTTCATCTATAGTGCTTGTTGACATGCCTTTTCGGCGCTTACGTATTCGGATTCAGTAGTGGATATAGCAAGAGCGGTTTGTTTCTTCGAAAACCAAGATGTCAAACAACATCCCACGAACGTACAAGTACCGCTAGTGCTCTTTCGATCCACATAATCTCCCGCATGATTAGAGTCGACATACACTACTATTTCTATGTTGGTCCCCTTAGGATACCATAATCCTAAGTGCGTAGTGCCTTTAATGTATCAGAAGATACGCTTAACCGCTTCAAGGTGAGAGGTTTTGGGAGCCTCTTGGAAGCGGGCACAAAGGCAGACACTAAACATGATATCGGGCCTACTTGTCGTTAGGTATAGTAAACTACCTATCATGCCTCGATACTTGGTACTATCTATCGACTCACCCTCTTCGTCTTTCGTGAGTTTAGTATTAGAGGACATGGGGGTTTTCATTGGTTTAGATTCTTTTAAGCCAAAATTTTTAAGCATTTCTTTAATATATTTAGATTGATTAAAGAAAATACCATCTTTCATTTGTTTTATTTGTAGTCCAAGGAAGAAGTTAAGTTCACCCATCATGCTCATCTCGAACTCGTCATGCATGATTTGGCAAATTCATAACACATGTCTTGACAAATCGAACCAAATATGATGTCATCGACATATATTTAAACGATGATGAGGTTTGAACTATTCTTCTTAGTAAAAAGAGTGTTATCTACCATTCCCATTTTATATTCATGTTTAATAAAGAAAGCTTTTAATCTATCATACCAAGCTTTGGGTGCTTGTTTAAGACCATATAAGGCTTTCGTTAGTTTATAAACATGATTCGGTTTTTCAAAGTCAATGAATCTTGGAGGTTGTGCCATGTATACCTCCTTATTGATGAATCCGTTCAGGAATACACTTTTTACATCCATTTGGAATAGCTTAAAATCTAAAGCGTAAGCATAAGCTAATAAAATCCTAATTGACTCAAGGCTAGCAACTGGGGCATAAGTTTCATCATAATCGATGCCCTCTTGTTGATTATAGCATTGAGCAACTAATCTAGCCTTATTTCGAGAAACAATACCGTTCTCGTCTAACTTATTTCTAAACACCCACTTAGTTCCTATAATTTTCATATTCCTAGGTTGTGGAACTAACTCCCAAACGTCATTAGCAATGAATTGATTTAATTCTTCTTGCATAGCGACTATCCAACTATCATCCGTTAAGGCTTCATTCACATTCTTAGGTTCTATAGTTGATATAAAACAAAGAAAGTTAACTTTGATTTGGTCTTGTGAATCTATGGTTCTTTTGGTTAAGGTTTCCTATGACATTATCTAATGAAAGTTCCTAGATTCCTTAATGTTGACTAATCGTCAATCTCTAAGTTTCATCCACAATGTCCTTTTTCTAGGTTAGTCTGTCGTAACCTAATTTCTTCTTCTTCTCTAATGTTATCATCCACCCAGGGTGATGTCTTAGAGGGTGGAGGAAGTTTCATCGAATGTTCACGATAATTGCATCATTGACTTTCCTAGTGTGTTTATTTAGGATGATGTAGGCTTTACTATTTTGAGAGTAACTTAGGAAGATACCTTTGTATGACTTTGGGTCAAACTTTGTAAGGTAGTCTTTAGTGTTTAAGATGAAGCATTTGCTTCCAAACACTCTAAAGTAATCTAAAGTAGGTTTCCTATCTCTTAAAAGTTCATAAGGTGCTTTTCCTAAGATGGCTCTAATTAGGATTCGGTTGAGGATGTATGTTGAAGTGTCTACTGCGTTACACCAAAAATTTTGTGGTAATAATTGCTCATTCAACATAGTCCTACTCATCTCTTGGAGTGTCCTATTTTTCCTTTCAACCATATCATTTGATTGAGGAGTGCGTGGAGCTGAGAAGTTATGTGTAATTCTATTGGCATTACAAAACTCTCCAAATTGCACCTCATTATCAAATTCCTTACCGTCGTCGGTTCTTATTGACACTATTGTACATCCTAATTTGTTTTGAATTTTCTTACTAAATATTTCGAATTGATTGAAAGCTTCGGTTTTGTCCTTAAAGAATCTAGTCCAAGTGTACCTAGAGTAGTCATCTACTATGACTAAGGTGTAGCGGTTTCCTCCATAACTCCGTACGACGGGTGGACCAAATAGATCCATATGAAGGAGTTCTAAGCATCTAGTCGTTGAGACTATATTCTTAGCCTTATGACTAGCGTGAGCTTGCTTTCCAATTTTTCAAGCATCACAGAAGTGTTGATCAAACTTAAGCTTAGGTAAGTTTCTAACTAATTCCTTGTGTGACCTAATCTCTTATGCCACAATGTGGAGTTTTCATCAATCTTTGCTAGATAAATTTGGTCTTTAGGCTTATTTCCTAATTCCATCACATATAAGCCTTTCTTTCTAATACCTCTACCTATGACCTTACCATCCTTAGTAATTTCAGTATCATGTTCAGTGAAAGTTACTCTACACTTATTATCACATATTTGTCCTATACTTAACAAGTTAAATCTTAAGTTATCTACATGCTCTACATTATCTATTTTGAGAGAGTCATTCTAAATCGTACCTTTGCCAATGATTTTACCGTGAAGATTGCTACCAAAAATAACATTACCTCCGTTGTATGCCTTATAGCTTGATAAGAGCTTTTGGTTACCCGTCATATGTTTGGAGTATCCGCTATCCTTTATCCACTCATCGGGTTCCAAGTCGACTGCAAGGCATATCTATTTATATAAGGCAACACCTCAAATATTTGGTCCCCAATATCTCATGGGTCCAAAGTTGTTAGTGCTAAACATCCCTTGCATTTGATGCAATTGGTTGGGATGTGGAAATGGAAGACACATTTCCCATGGCATGTAACTTTGACGTGGGAAGTTGTTCCAAGTTACAGGAAAGCCATGAGGTTGATTTTGTCGACCAATGTTTCTTTTTGGTTGTGGTGTTTTACGACGATGATAATTATTTATGACTCTTCTAGGTGGTGGAATTTTTGATCTAAAATTTGGTTTTGAAAATCCAACTTTGGGTTTTGACAATGGCTTATAAATTTGCTTAACTTCATTATCACTAGCAACGGGGACTCTTAAATTGTTTACTATTATATGTTTTGGTCTAGGACCCAAAATGAATTTTTGAAAAGACACATTTTTCTCATATCCAGGTGTAATTCCTGGTGGCGGTCCCATATTTGCTTTGGGGGCCGCCCATAATTATGGGACCTCCGTCAGAAGGTTCCTTTTTCTGAGCTTTCATAAATTTTATTTCTTTAGTTCCACTAGATGATGCTTCAAATGAATTAAACCCTAAACCTAACTTTTCACCGGAGGGTTTTTGATTACTTAACATTTCATTTAAGCAATGTGTGCTCTTTTCAAACTTTGGATAGTTTTAAGAGCTTCCACTTTAAGCTTTTCCATTTTCAATTTTAAGCATAATGACATTTACACATTCAAGATCAACTTCCTTTGTTTTTATCTGCGAGTGTAGGACAATTTTTCATTTGGAGAATACTATCTCCTTTTCTAAGCTTATCGCTAGTGTCATTTAGTCAGTTAATATTTATTAGAGATTATTTTTAGACTCATTTTTGCACACTTTAATCATATTCATAATCTAATACTAAATCATCTATGTGATGATTTTTCATCAATACGAAGAGAGAGTTCCCGAAACAACCTCACTTGAAGCTTTGAGCTCCTAGACATTATTGTCCCTTGACTTTCTCATCATCTTCTTCACCGCTACACTCGCAAGAACTGTCTGACAAATTCACTTTGGTTCTTGTCTTTCGGAGGTTTGGACAATCTCCAATATGGTATCCGGGTCGCCGCATCTAAAACATTTCTCCATTTTTACCGGTTTTGTCGTCTTGGCTTCTTTTGGAACGTCTTTTTGTCATTCGAGTTAGTCTCACAAATCTACTCTTCTCTTGAAGAACTTCTTGAAGTCTCTTACTGCCAATGGTCGTATTCTTTGTCTTACTTCTGGAAGTCGAACACTCTTCACACTAATTCTTTCTTAGCCTTTTAAATTCAAAGTAGATTTCCTTTTACTTTTTTGCTTTGACAATTTCGGAATCTTTTCTTGATGGATCGATTTCATAAACTTTGTAGAGGTTCGATAAAGTCATTAAGAGATAGTGATTTAAGTCTTTTCGACTCTTCAATTGCGGTGAACCTTTGCTCTCCATTTAGGATGGTAGAGCCCTAGCAAATTTCCAAACATAGGTTCTTGCTAGAATAACCTTCATAGATTGCCCTTCTAGATATTTTTTGGAATCCATAGATCGATCCAAGCTTTAAAATACAATATATTTTAAAAATCTTGAGTGAGCTTGGCTCCTGATACCAATTATGGAAACTAGAAGGGGGGTGAATAGTTTACAGGTTCGTTTTCGTTTTAAAAAGCTTTGCTTACAAAATATTTGATTTGAGTTATATGTTTAACAATCAAAATCTAACAATCAAATATAACAACTAAACTAAAGCCCTAATAACAATGACAATAATATGAGAAGATAGGGGGATAGGTAACAATTATAAATCAAGACACTAAGAATTATAGTGGTTCAGCTACGAAGCTCGTCTTCGCCCTACTCCACTCCCCCGAGTATCCTACTCGAGATTCTCACTATTTCAACAACTTTTCTACATGCGGAGAAAAGCCCCTCCCCCCCTCCCCCCCCGTTTACCTCCCTTACGTTATTTTTTGACACTATGCTAAATGTCCGAGTCCTAATTCTTAGCTAGAACCAATCTACCACTTCACAATCAATACACAATCACTAGATATACACTATCGAATTTACACACAATCCGAATCACAGAAATACACAAGATAATTACAATAGAGGTTTGGTACTTAAAAGAAAGGAGGAGAGATCACTAATCAACACTTCGTTGCTTGGCGAATACGAGTGTTCTTCTCTTGCACTTAAGAGATGAAAGATAGAAGAAGAGATTGGATCACTGAAACAAATCAAGAGATGTTAGTGATCAAGATATTTAGTGAGAGAAAGAAGGTTTTTAGAGAAAGAAAGAAGTGTGAGAAAATTTATGCAAAAAGGTCCGATTTTCTGCAAGGGGTGGACCAGTATTTATAGGCAGAAAAATCCAATGGTAACTGGCGGCGGTCCCACACACTACCTAGTCCAGTTAATGTCCCATTTTAATCATTCATTTCCAAAACAGTCTTCACGTTTGATGCATAGAGGTTAGATGCGTTATACAATTACTCATAACAATTTAGTGGTGTGGTGGTTGACGTCTCATCCCAAAATATCTTATCAATCTGATATCTCAACGCTACATACTTATACTATTTAAAGAAAATAGATAAGTAATATAAGTAAATATTTATAATATATAATTATAAATATATCTCGATAAGTCCATTCGGTACCCTTAGTTACCATAAAAATAATCATAACATGGTTGATAATGAAACGTTTACTCATAAAAAGCATATTAAAGAAGTTTCAAAAAAAATTATATTTTTCGTCTTTTATTGAATTTATTAAAATAATAAAATAATATTTTATTATTTAAAACCCAAAATCCTGTTCTTAAGTAAAAAATTTTAAGTATAAACTTTTAATGAAATTTCGACATGACCCGTACATTTATATGACGTTTTCCAATGTTTCAAACCTTAATTTCAACACTTTTCATCAGTTCGACACATTTTCGACAAAATCCCAAAATCTCAATCTTTAATGTTTACTAAAACGTTTTTCCCAAAATATCGTTCAATCTCGCTTCGTAAATACATTTCACTTTTAAAAGTCCGTCAAAACTCTTTAAACGACTAAATATCGCTTATTGGGCTTTAAGGCCTAATAAGGGTCCATTAAGATGTTTATAAGTCCAAAATATGATCCAAGTCCAAAACCAAGATCCATTTACATACATAAGCTTATACTAATAAGTAGAAAATAATCCGAACCACAACAAGCCCTCCCATTAAGCCACGACCTAAATAGGCTTATTGGCCTATGAGTCCATAAGCTCGACAATACATATATTAAGCTTGAAAATAAGCTAATAAGCTACATACCTCATTTGGTTACTACCATAAGCTATAAAAATAGTTCACGACATACGCCATACCACTTAAATAATCAAAACACATTTCCTTGTGTTTTTCAAAATAAGTCGCGAGCCATAAGCTCATATTAAGCCACAAAATAAGCTATACACGCTATTATACAAAATAAGCTATTTAGCAATATATCTTTTTCAACCATCACGACCACAACATCAAAACTACAAAACTCTTGTTCTTTCTTTCTCTACCTAACGTGTCCAAACGCACCCTTTTTATCATTTCGTTTCCAAAAATCGATTTTTACGACGATCAACTTGTACAACTAACATCTACGCATCAATATAAACCCAAAAGGAAAAACAAAATTTGAATTTGAAAACTTATAAGAAAATCTTCAAAAATGTATATTTCGACACGAACCGGACAACCCAAACGTTGTTCTAATGAATACCCGAACAGTAGAATCCCCTTACAACTCTTGGATCTTCATGTTTTCTTGATCAAAGTTTGAAAATTTATGTGTTTGTGTGTGTGAGGGTGCTCGTCCAAAATCCAAAGAAAGGAAAGGATAGATATATTTTTTTTGAGAAAATGATACTATGTGTTTTCAAAAATGCAAGATGGAATATTTGTATGTACTAACCTTAAACAACCATGTTGAAAAAGGGCCTCCTTGTCTCCTCTTGGACTCAAAACGCGGAAAAGGATCCTCGGGGGGTTCGGGTTCTTCTTTTCGTGTCGGGATCACATAAAAGCTCGTAAAACTCAACTGTAAAATACTCCCCAAAGTTACTTGGCATTTTTACTCATTTTAAAAATACTTTTCTATTAACCTAGAGTATTTACACGACATATTTACACTTTAGACCCATAAAACTCATTTGGACATTAACGGACGTGTTAGGACTCGTTTTTTTGGCATTTCTCAAAATTCACGGGTCAAACCACCCAAAATACAAATAACATAATAATAACCTCTAAAAATGAATATTATTCACAAATAACCATAAATTACCACAATTCTCAACAAAATCACCACTGTCAACACGGTACAAAATCCAAATAAACTGACAAACGTCAAATAGTCAAAGGACTATAAATAAAATATTCCGAATATAAAATGGCAAAGGTTAAATTCTACCCCCCTTAAAAGAATTGGGACCCTGAAATTCAGCTAATAACATCATTAAACAAATGCGGGTACTTTAATTTCATCTGATCCTCACGTTCCCACATTAATTCACGACTACGTTTTGAATTCCACTAAACCTTGACGATGGTAATTCTACTCCGCTTCAACTTCTTAAACTCTCTTTCCAAAATTTCCACAGGCTCTTCCACAAAATTCAACATAGCATCAACTTGAATCTCATCCAAAGGTACTTGTAGTGTTGCGTCAGCCAAACACTTCTTAAGGTTCGACACGTGGAACGTGTCATGCACATTATTCAACTCCTCAGGCAAATCTAACTGATAGGCCACGGGGCCTACTTTCTCAATAATCTCAAAAGGTCCAACAAATCTAGGTGCTAACTTCCCTTTCTTCCCAAAGCGTACCACACATTTCCAAGGTGACACTTAGAGCATGACAGAGTCACCTACACTAAACTATAGAGGCTTTCTCCTCTTATTAGCATAACTTTTCTGACGATCAAGCGCAGCCTTAAGCCTATCCTTAATCTGCGAGATCTTCTCAGTTGTCTCTTGTACTAACTCAGGTCCTATTAACTGACCTTCTCCAACCTTAGCCCACAAACTGGCGAATGACACTTTCTACCATACAATGCCTCAAACGGAGCACATCTCACACTAGAGTGATAACTATTGTTATACGAAAACTCAACCAACGGAAGATGAACATCCTAACTTCCACCGAAGTTTAGAATAGTACGCTCACTTTGACCATCGGTCTGAGGGTGATAAGCCAAACTCATGTCTAAATGAGTTCCTAATGCCTCTTGCATTGACGGTCAAAATCTTGATGTGAAACGACTATCACGATCTGATATGATCGAGATCGGCACACCATGCCTAGCAACTATCTCATTCAAATACAATCTAGCTAATCTATCCATCTTATAATCCTCACGCATATGTAGAAAATGAGCAGACTTAGTCAATCAGTCCACAATGACCCAGATTGTGTCATGCCCACTACTAGTCCTAGGAAACTTAGTCACGAAATCCATAGCTATTCCTTCCCATTTCCATACGGGGATCTGGAGCAAGCCAGATAGCCTTTGATGCTCAGCCATAACTTTTAAACAAGTCAAACACTTACTAACCTACTCAGCTATGTCTTTTTTCATTCCAGGCCACCAATACCTATCTCTTAAATCGTAATACATCTTATCAACTCCTGGGTGTACAGAGTACTTTTACTTATGGGTTTCATCCATTATCAGGGTTCTTACATCACCCTTTAAAGGTACCCATATTCGATCCATGTAGTACAAAGTCCAATCACTTCTATGTTTTATCATCTCATCTAAACCTTTCTGCAATCCTACAGACTCATCCATAGCCTCCTTCTGAGTTGCCAGTATCCTATCCTTGATACTCGACTAAAAGATCACATTCATAGCTCTAACTCTCTTAGGCTTTACTCTTTCCTTCCTACTTAGGGCATCAACCACCACATTCGGCTTACTAGGATAGTAGCGAATTTCGCAGTCATAATCACTAAACAACTCTATCTGTAACACCCCAAAATCACATAGCAGCTGAATGGTAACAATAGGGTGCCATGTCATAGTACAATAATCAAGATATAGGAAACGACCTTAAATGGACGTTTAAAATAAAGTTTCATTCGATGCCATTACAAAAATATCGGAGTTTTCACATTAGGTCCCACATATTTTAAAAGAGTCATAAACATTCAACATATGTTCTTTTAAACAAAAGCTTCATAATTCTAAAAGATGACATAAGTTTTTATAGATAAAAGTTGAATTGAATTTAAGTAAACACAGAATTCATCTTCACGACATCCCCACAGCTGCCCTCCAAACTTCATACATTAGGACCTCAAATTTACATGATAAAAGTCAACACAAAGGTTGACTGAAATCATAGGTTTAGCAATACAAGAGTGGACCACAAGATTTAAGTAATAGTAGACTACGAAACATATTCAGTAGTCCAAAACATGTATTATTGCACTAAGCTCATGACCCTGAAGCCTTAACTAGATTTGTGCCCCAAGGAAATATAGGATGCTTGCCAACAACCTAACTGTCCTCACAATGTTAAATGCACCATGATCAACTTGTGACCCAAAAGAAAGGTGGGGATTGTCAGTCCCAAAAGATCTATCCATAACACTCGCGCTTACTACAATAGCAATTAACGGTTCATGATTGGTAGGGACTTAAATGGCAATAAGGTAACTTAGGCACTAATATTCAGGTAATAATATAGATAGTATACAATTTAAAACATTTGTGTCCAAAAGAAAAACAAGAATGAAATTTTACCACGTAGAGTTTGTAAAACAAGTAGATGGAAAAGGGGCTATGAACTTACCATGAGTGAATGATTATCAAAGTATCACTGAAAATGCGTCGCAAATACACCCAAATGCAACCTAATTAATTATAGGTCGTATGACTACTAAGTACTTTGATTAACTAGTACTATATATAATTCTATATAGCTACATCACCATCTAATCGCATTAGTGAAATCATAATTATAAGTTAAAACGTTTATAAATAACACTTTAGTAAAAATCACGTAACTTTCCCATTTTAAGTCCGTTTCTTACGTCCACACTTTTGTATTAAGACGAGTTATCAAAATATAACATTTTTGTATTTTCAACCCTCTGGTGAACGGTACTTTTTACTGTTCATGCACTTTTATAAATTTATTTTTATAAATTTAGTTATCGTAAACTCGTAAATGTCGTATCTTATTCGTTTTAACTCAGATTTTAGTGATTCTTTCGAGCACGTCTTCGTAATTAAAAGTTCTATCTAATTATGATGTTTTCAAAATAAAAATACCTGTTGTGAACAGTAACTTTTATAAAATTATTTTTATAAGGTATTTATTATTGTAAACATGTGAAATTCATAACTCCTTCGTTATAAATTGGTTTTTCGAGTTCCTTATATTTTTGGAATCCTCATGGGATGTAGTATTTTATAAAAACATAAAATTTATGATTTAAAATCGAACCCAAAACAGTAGGTTTTGATTCATTATGTAATTAATTATATAAACTTGTTTTTATTAGTTTTTAACTTAAATAAAATACCATAAGTCCTCTACCCTACTTTATATCATATGTCTCATGTATGTTAGGTCCTTTAGTCCATATTTTATCCAAGTAATGTCCAAGAAATGTCCATGATAACAAGATCTCATATCACTTTTACTTATAAATTAAATAAGTAATTTTTAAACCATTAATTTGTATATACTTTATATACTTAAACCAACACTTGTACAATACCTATATACTTCCATTGCCACATGATATTAACATCCATATAACATATGTAAAAGTGTACCAAATCATAATCAAGTGTAAAAATCCATTTTACAAGTTAATAAGTTTCCTAGATGGTGATTTACTATATAAGCATCATATACACATAAAATCATGAATGTAAAGAGTTTAAGGGTTTTAGATAACCTTAGTATGATGTATGATGAAGAAATACAAGATCTAAACCCTAGTTTACATAATAAACCCAAGCTTCCAATACAATGAAAACCGTAATTTTTTAGAAACCCTAATCTTGCACCTTTCTTGTTTAACCCTTGTAAACACTAAACCAAGCTTCCAATACACCTTAGCTATGTCTAATAACTTGTATTCTTGTATTTCCTTAGAAAATCAAAGCTATGAATTTATTTTGGGGGTGTTTGTTTGCCGTGGCTATAAGGCACAAAAAAGGGAGAGGATTTTGCTAGTAAATGATAAGTGAATGAAGTGTGAAGTTTACTTGCATAGTGTGCCCTTTTATTACAAGAACTAACTAACCAAGGTCACTTTAACTTAACTATGGTTAGACATTGAATGACCATTGTGTAAGAAAGTCATGGGGGGGGGTTTGTGTAAGTGAAGTATGGCTTGGTGTAAGAAAGTGAGTAAACTTGTAAGTTAGTTGCTTGTTGAAGTATATAACACATGCTAATTGAAAATTCAAATATCTTTGTGTTTTATCTATGATATATCCGGCCACTTTGATACATAGGTAAGAAATTTGTGTAATTTTTAAGTATTGGGTATAATTGTGGGTATTTGTTTGAGTATGTATAGGTATAGGTACTTCCGGGTATGCCTAAATGTATTTTATCGCGAAAAGTAAACACTTTACACAACCAATAAAAATATAATATGCAAAGATAATAATTATACTCAAAATAATTATCTAACACTTTTTTGACATAAACATTTAATTGCTTGATGCCCGTTTACATTTAATGATAATTTTTAGCTTACGCGATTTAACTTAACGATTAAAATTAAAAGCAAACGCGTACAAGACTCAAAATAAATATTGAATTAAATGACGTCGTACCTTGACCTAAAATACGGATTGTTACAGTCTTTCCCCGTTAAATGAGCCTTGTCCTCAAGGCTCAAGTCGTGACACTCGACGAAGGTACGGGTTTAGAGAAAAGATGCGGATACTTCTTATGGAATTGGTCTTCACGTTCATAGGTATACTCAGCTCCTTGTCGAGAGTTCCAACGAACCTTGACTAATGAAATTCTTCTTCGCTTTAGCTTTTTCACATCCCGTTCTACAATTTTAATGGGCCCTTCGACAAAACGCAGATTTTCATCAATCTCGATCTCTTCTAAAGGCACTTGAACATCTGGCTCAGCCAAACACTTCTTGAGGTTCGACACATGAAACGTGTCATAGATACAGCTCAGCTCCTAGGGTAACTTCAGCCGATAAGCTACCGGTCCAACACACTCTATGATTTCAAACGGTCCCACATATCGTGGTGCCAGCTTTCCTTTCTTACCAAATCATACCACTCCTTTCCATGGAGATACCTTAAGTAACACTCGGTCTCCAACTTTGAATTCAAAAGGCTTACGCCTCTTATCAGCATAGCTTTTCTGGCGACTCCTTGCCGTTTTCAACCTTTCCTTAATCTGAATAATCTTTTCTGTCGTTTCTTGCACAATTTCTGGCCCAATAAGTTGGCTTTCTCCAACTTCAGTCCATATCACGGGGGATCTACATTTCCACCCGTACAGAGCCTCGAATGGTGCGCACTTAATGCTCGTGTGGTAACTGTTATTATAAGAAAACTCAACCAATGGAAGATGAGTATCCCAACTGCCACCAAAATCCATAACACAAGCTCGAAGCATATCCTCCAGTGTCTGAATAGTACGCTCACTCTGACCGTCGGTCTGAGGGTGGTAAGACGTACTCATGTCTAGTCTTGTACCCAACGCCTCCTGTAGAGCTTGCCATAAGTGTGACGTGAATCGACCATCACGGTCTGAAATGATTGACACCGGTACACCATGTCTCGCTACAATCTCGTTGATATAAATCCTTGCCAGCTTCTTCGTTTTGTAGTCTTCACGAATAGGTAAGAAGTGAGCCGACTTGGTCAATCTATCCACAATGACCCAAATCGCATCATACCCACTGCTGCTTTTAGGCAACTTTGTGACTAAGTCCATTGTTATCTTCTCCCATTTCCACTCAGGAATTTCTGGTTGCTGAAGAAATCCTGAGGGTTTCTGATGTTCGGCTTTAATCTTAGAGCACGTAAGACACCTGCTAACGTACTCAGCAATCTCCCTCTTCATACCAGGCCACCAATACAAGTCCCTCATATCATAGTACATCTTATCCGCACCCGGATGTATTGAATATCTAGAAGTATGAGCTTCATCTATGATCAATTTCCTTACACCACCAACTGATGGAATCCAGATACGATAGAAGAAGTAAATTCCACCATCATCTCGTCGTTCAAAGTGTGTTTCTAATCCTCTTAGCCATTCAGCTGGGGCTTTGAGATCCTTGGAAGCTTCGCCCTGTGCTTCCAAAATCTTAGTCTTAAGTCCAAAATGGATAGTAATACTCATAGCACGTACTCGCCTTGGCTTGAGTCTTTCTTTTCTACTCAAGGCATCAGCCACCACATTTGCCTTGCCCGGGTGGTATTTGATCTCACATTCATAATCACTGAGCAGCTCGATCCACCACCTTTGGCGCATATTCAACTCTTTCTGATCAAAGATGTACTGGAGACTCTTGTGGTCAGTGTAGATGACACTTTTCGTCCCATAAAGATAATGTCTCCAGATTTTTAGGGCAAACATCACCGCACCTAATTCCAGGTCGTGGGTGGTATAATTCTTCTCATGCGTCTTCAACTGTCTTGACGCATACGCTATCACCTTGCCCCGCTGCATCAGCACGCACCAAAAACCTTGTTTCGATGCATAACAATAGACCACAAAGTCATTTGGTCCATCGGGGAGTGCTAACACTGGAGTATTGCATAGCTTCTCCTTTAGAATACGGAAAGCTTCATCTTGATTATCGTCCCACACATATGACTTATTCTTTTGAGTCAACAGGGTGAGAGGCTTGGCGATCTTGGAGAAATTCTTGATAAATCGTCGATAGTAACCCGCCAATCCTAGACATGAACGGATTCCTATTGGTAACTCAAGGGTCTTCTAGTTCTTGACAGACTTAACCTTGCTAGGATCCACGTGGATACCGTCACGGTTGACCACATGTCCTAGGAACTGGAATTATTGTAACCAAAATTCGCACTTTGAAAATTTGGCGTATAACTTCTCCTTCTTGAGTAAGTCTAAAATCATCTTTAGGTGGACTTCATGCTCTTCTTCTGACTTTGAGTAGATTAAGATGTCGTCAATGAACACAATTATGAATTTTTCCAAATACGGTTTGCAAACGCGGTTCATTAAGTCAATAAATATTGCCGGTGCGTTCGTCAGCCCAAATGGCATGACTGTGAATTCAAAATACCCATATCGGGTTCGAAACGCTGTCTTTGGTATGTCTTCTTCTGTAACTCTTAACTGATGATATCCCGAATGAAGATTTATCTTGGAGAAACAACACGCACCTTATAATTGGTCAAACAAGTCATCAATTCTGGGGAGAGGGTAGCGGTTCTTTATAGTCAACTTATTTAGTTCCCTGTAATCAATACACATTCTCATCGCACCATCTTTCTTCTTGACAAAAAGCATGGGTGCTCCCTATGGTGAGTGACTTGGTCGAATAAAACCCTTCTCTTGAAGTTCTTTAAGCTGATTCGACAATTCTAACATTTCTGAAGGGGCTAATCGGTATGGGGATCTAACAACTGGCGATGCGCCTGGAATCAGATCGATGCAAAATTTTTATCTTTCGCACAAGAGGTAAACCTAACAGATCATCTGGAAATATCTCAGGGAAGTCTCTGACAACACGGATGTCATCAAGCTTTTTCTCATCAGCCTTGATACACGCAAGTGATCCAGAATCCTTTTCCGGCCTCTCACCTTGGACTTCAAGAATCTCGCCATTTGGAAGAGAAATACGGATAATCTTTTCATAACAATCGATGACAGATCGGTGGTATGCCAACCAATCCATTCCAATGATAACATCAAAACTACCTAGCCGGGTTGGTAACAAGTCTATTTTGAACAGGTGATTAAACAAGACTAAAGTGCAACTACGCAAAATGGTATTGGTGCTAACGACTTTTCCATCTGCTAATTCAACTTCATAACTAGTATTTAAAGCGGCCGGGGCAATATCAATAAAAGGTGTAAATGCAGAAGATACAAAACTCTTCTCAGCACCAGAATCAAAGAGGATACAAGCGTAGTGATCAATAAGAAGAAACGTACCCGTGACCACATTCGGATTTTGTTGCGAATTTTTAACCACCACGTAAGCTCTCCTACGAGCTCCCTCATTCTACAGGTTCTTTGCCTTGGGACACCTGTCCTTGTAATGTCCTTTTTCACCGCATCCATAACAAGTCACATCCTGAAGGGGGGTAACACCTGCACCCGGAAGCCTAGCTCTACAATCTTTCTCTATGTGACCTATTCTTTGACATCTTTGGCACTTTGGAGGACACGGTCCATGATGATGTAAGTTGCACCGATTGCATTTTGGTAGATTTCTAGCATAAACCTTACCTTTAGTTGGAACTGCAACATATGCCCTGGCAGTTTCCTGTCTCCTGTCTTGTTGCAGGTGATGATTGTTGTTTCGGTTGCGGTTATTGTTGTTGTTGGGGTTATTGTTGTTGGTGTTTCTTTGGTGGTCTTCTCATCTCCTTTTATTGCTTTCACCAATTCTTGCAGCCCTACCCTGAACTGATTGCTCGACTAGTTCACGGGCCATGTTGATTGCCTCATGCAAGGTCGCATGCTTTGAATAAGTGGACACCAATTCAGGAGACATCGAAACCAGTTCGTGGAAGCGATTGCTGTAAGCCTTAATATCATCTCCTTTCAGAGTCAAAGTCCAAAGTTCTTGTTCCATCTTTTGGATTTTGGTTGCTGGGTAGTATTCAGTAGTCATCATAACTTTTACGTTGCTCCAGAGGATCTGATTAGCATTAGCAAGTCCCAAAGTTTGAACATTTCTGTTCCACCACGTTAGAGCACGACCCTCGAACGTGCACACAACAAACTTCACTGTCATCTTCATTACATTTACAGATCTCAAACACTTGCTCCATCTTTTCAAACCAACGTTTCAGTCCGACTACGCCTTCAGTCTCGTTGAAAGAGTGAGGCTTGCAGTTCATAAATGTATTAACGTGTGCGTCCCCTTAGGCTCGAATAAATAATTCGGACATATATTATTTACGATGGACATATTCCAACATACACATGAAGTACGTGTATTGTTTTGTTCATTTGCTCTCTCTTATCCTCCACTATGTTTTTTTTACTTATATGTTTGTCTTGTGAAGGTTTTTGAGGTGTTAGATGATGACAACCATTCTACAACACCAGTACAAGGTAATGCATCAACTACAAATGTCGTTTCCACATGGTCACTGCGAGGGTATGATGACCCTCCCAAAAAGAAATTGCGTGTGCGATTATGAAACTTATCAATGATAGGCTTCCAATTCAGCCCCATGTTCATATTAGCACCAATAGGAAGACCGAGGTATATGCAAGGGAGTGATGAGGTATATCAATGATAGGCTTCCAAATGTTTTTTTGGTTTTTTAAGAGACCATTTTCCTATGATAAGAGCATCGTCCGCATACTCAAGGTGAGACACGTCAACATTGTTATGCCCCACGTGTCGAAGAGCATTTCTCAGGTCTTATTATATTTTATCTCTGCTGTTTAGTTATGAAAAAGTTGATATAGTTTTATGTTGTGATCTTTAAGTTTTTGCATTATGTGGTTTGTCAAACGTGCTGGGTTTATTCTCGATGTTTATGCAAATGACTTGTTCAAGGATACACATTTACGTAGTTTCTACTGCTTCAAGGCAATTACCGTTAATGAAGGCTTTTGGCTTTTTTCTACAGTATCTAGCTCAACTTTAGATGCATCCAACGTGACAACTTGTCTATAGGAAATACTATCAACATCTTTTTTTCTCCTATTTTTCTTTAGTGTCAAATTAACCGAACTAAACGAACGAATAAACCGAACAACTCGATAACCAAACCGATGAACACCCCTAAATGTTTCGGCTCAATTTGGGCTTTGGAAATAGATCTTTGGACTGAAATTCTCTTCTCTTTAGGGTGTTGATCGGTTCGGTTATCGGGTTGTTCGGTTAGTCTGGTTAAAAAAAAATTGTCAACCCGAAAACTGAACCGAACCAAAAACTGAATTTGAATTCGGTTCGGTTTTCGGGTTGACCCGAATAACCCGATTTACCCAATTTATTAAAAAAAATTAATTACATAGATATTTAGCAAAAAAAATTATTTTAAGCATAAAAAGTGTTTTTTTATATTATGATAAAATTTTAATGGTTTTTTTATATATATAAATATATAATAAATATATATCTATATAAATTCGGTTTTCAGTTCAGATTGTCAAACCCATATCCAACCCGAAAACCGAATTAGTAGATCGGTTCGGTTCGGTTTTAGCAAATTCGGTTCGGTTCGGTTTTAGCAAATTCGGTTCGGTTATTAGTTCGGTTCAATTGTTTTCGGTTCGGTTTTGGTTTACGGTTATTTCGGTTTTTCTGCTCACCCCTGCTTCACTTGCTTAATTAGTTTTGGGCTTTAAGCTCTTGGGTTTAGTCTACCACTATTGTTCATATAATCTCTTCAAACTTCACCAAACTCTTCATATATCCCTTTTTGGGTCAGAATTATTTGTAACTACATACAAAATAAAAATAACAATATAGACATGCACTATTTTCTCAAATTAAATATTTTTTTGTTTATTTTAATTTAAAATAGGGGTATTTTTATAATAAAACATGAACAACATGTAACAAAATGCATATTTACTTAAGAGAAACTAAGTCACAGTCTAAAAATCGGACCGGATCGAAAACCGATTTGGTCCAAAACACCGAATCGAGGACCGGACCTAAATGTTATGTTCGGTCTTCGGTTCGATCCGATTCAACAAAGCATAATGATCGGTTTTGCTTAAGACCGTGCGAGACCGAAGACCAAATATATGGAAAATGATTGACCGAGAACCGGACCAAAATACGTTCATCCAAGTCCGATCCAGTGGTCTATTCTGCCCTCCTTAAAAATTGTATTTTGATAACAGTATACAATATGGGACAAAGAATAAATAGTTTACCAAACTGGAAGTTAGAATCTTATCAAGTTTTTGTAAAATAAGGGCATCTTAATAAGATGTGGAGCCAACGCTTTCTTTTTCTTTTTCTAAAATGGTTTCCGAAATAAGTCTTTATCATAAGAACTAAAAGCTTATTTACTTAATATTTGAGGATCTTCAAGTCTTTAAGTAATGGCTTTACCTCAAGGTGCACAATTCATAACTCACCATTATATGTTTCTCTCTCTTAAAAGTAGAAAACAATAAGCTTCGGAAAACTACTTTTTGAAATGTAGCTAAAAACGAGTAAAAGATCGTCCTTGTGTTTTGCCCAATTGCATGTTTAATCCGTTCCTATGTTTAAAAATGCAGCATAATCCCTGAAGAACTTTTGACTGCACTTTTGTCCTTGACTCAAATGAAATGGCTAAATTGACTTGTCTTCTTCCACTGAATTTTTAAAGGAACTATATTTTTTTAATGACAAAGACTCAATACATATCCTATGAATAATTCAACTAAAAGACATTGATTACATGTGATGGTGTTGTTTAAGCTTTTGTGTGTGTGTATTGTAGGATTGTTGGTTTTGTTTTTATGTGTTTGAAAATAATATTTGGTTTGGGTTTTCCAGTGATGAATATTTTTTTTTTGTAATGATATGGAAACAAAGATGTATTTTGTTTGATTATTTTTCATTTGTATACTGATAGTGGTTAAGATTGAAAAACATATGATAGATATATTATTGCTAGGGAAAACGGTAAAGTCTAGCTGAAAACAAACAGGTAAATTTAGTCATTTTAGTTTGGGGGAATGACTAAAAAGTACATGAAAGTTTCTCAAGGAATTATACTTGCCACGGTTCGAAACATTAGGTTCAAAGCTGCAATTGGTCTAGGCTACAAACATGATTCTGCAATTTACTAAATTAAAATATGTTATTTAAGATTTGTTTGGTAATGAATACGATATAGAGTATTACATCATTCGTCCTTGTTAGTTGTTACAAATCTCTGTACAGGTTCTTGATCTAAAATTACTTTACAAATCGTTCTCAATAGCTATCAATGCTAATCCATTAAGTCTCTCTTGTGACATTGAGTTGACTACAAGAAAACTTAAGACTCTTGTCATCATAGGACTTCAACTGATCAAAAGAAAACAAGAAACCAAATATATTTATATACTCTCTGTATTGTTGGAATCTTGTTTTAAGATAAGCAATTGCCTGATCAACAAAATATAAAAAATAATTGACCTTGAAGGACTCATCCGCATAAAATGAAGCATCATGATCAACTCGATTCTAGTCAAATTGTCTTTTTCAATGAATTACACGCTTTTGAACGAACACGAGATCAATATCCATTTCAACGGCAATTTCTTTAGCATCATTAATGGCTTTAGATAGTCCCATTTCTCTAAACTCCTCAAAGAAAGATATCAATCCTTTGACTTCTTTAATAGCGATATCAATAAGCATATCATTGGATTGTAACTTTTTGTTCACCAAATTTACCGCGTATAAGATCTGGAACCAAATAACTATTGCTACTAAAAACTCAAAATCACCAAGTTCATTTTTTGCCAATGATTTTGCTTGACTTTGAATTAGAGAATCATTCTCACTTTCTGCAACTTGAAGCAAAGCCTCTCGTATGTCAGAAATCTGAAACCGAATCAATTTCACACTTTCAACATGACTCTCCCAACGAGTGATGGACATGACTTGACTTGAGAGTTAATCCTTTAACATTCTCTTTCAAAAGTTGCCACCTTTTGGAAGAATTGGCAAATATTGTGTAATTGTGTTATATTATTCCAAAAA
>BQNB010103268.1:3503-24065 GCA_026074375.1 Tanacetum coccineum | reverse complement strand
TTGAAATGTCACGTTTATAAAATAGTTTTTTTATTTGAATTGAAAGGAATTAAAAATAACTATAAAATTAAATACTGAAACTAAAGAGTTGGAGATATCAAGAGAGAAAACGTACTAACCTAGTTACTTCATTACTATTGTTATGAAAACTTTTTCCTGTGCAATGTTAAACTATGGTTTCATTAGCGGTTTCTAAGGTCGATAGACTTGAATATGCATTTTTAGTCTATCATATACTTCCTGCGATTCCGATCAGTACCAAATCGTCTGGGAGCTAGGTTATCCAGGTTGCAGTGATTAATCCCAACTATTCCCAAAACTTATCTAATAACTCGTGCATATTATTAACCCTATCTAAAAGAGTTCCTGTGTTTTTTAAGTATATTGAGTGATAAGTGCGATGACCGGTTAGTTCCTACACTAGGTAAGGAGTTAGTGATACTCCCTAGTACTTGACGGATCCCATATTGACTAGATAATCTAATAATAGGGCAAGCCAGGTCCATACCACCCGTACTACCAAAATCCAGGGTTACACGATAATCAAGGAATATCTAACGAAACCATAATCTAACAGGAAACAAACATCATAACAACAGTAATTACATAACTAGGCCAGCACTTTAAGTGCTTAGCCGCTCATGGTAACGGAAACACAACAAGAAATAGAAGAAATCATAGATTGAAAACTCATAATTCTTACAGTATTCGTATTTGAATGATTAAATACAAAAAGTAAGTAAAGTGTGATCTCCCTTGGACTCTAGGTGGAATTCTTTGAAGGTTGGAAGCCTTTGTCGCCTCTCCAATTGGCTGTGGAGGAAGTGATGTCGGAATAGCTTGAATGAGGCCTCTATTTATAGGTATCGAACCTGTTACGGCGTAACTGATAAAGGTGTTACGCCGTAACCTTCTTACACGGCATTCCATATTTAAGCAGTTGTTACGGCGTAACCAGATATGGTGTTACGCCGTAACCTTCAAATAATGTCCATAAGTACGTGATCTTCCTTCCATATTTGTGGATCTTCATGGTTACGGCGTAACCAGATATGGTGTTACGCCGTAACTCTATCTTGGGCAAGATTTCCTTCCAAATATATGGTTACGGCATAACCGGATATGGTGTTACGTCGTAAAGTTGTCCTTGATCTTCGTACTTGCTTAATATATGTTACGGTGTAAACCATTTTTGGTGTTACGTCATAACATTCTTCAAATATTTACACTTTGAGTCCTTTTTCCCTTGTATCTTGCACTTTCTTGCATTTCACCTGCAAAACTATACAAAATGAAGAAAATATCTCGTTTTCGAGTATTAGTGAAACATTTGCAGGTAATATAAGAGGTATTTTGCCACCAAAAAGTATTAAATATTTGATGTTATCAACCCATATGAGAATATTTATGTGCAGGCATTCACAACCAAGAAAACAAGCCAGAAATTGTCAAAATATCATAAGTTGAGTGACATTATGTCACCCAACTGGTTTATTGAGTAAAGTGTTGGACTAAGTGGGAATAATGGAGGAAAATTATTTACTCCTAAACTATTTTTACTTTTTCTTGTTGAGTCAAAAACAAAAATCATTTATATAAATCCATAAGGGATTACACTTGATGTACGGACATTCGTCCAATTAATGATAAATATTAATATTGAGTCAGTATGATGGATTGAAAATTTATGTAATAATTGTGTTTAAATTATGAAATGTGCAAGATAAGTTTGTAGTATATATATAGAAACATATAATTTCTAGAAAAAAGAAAGTACGCCGCACTTTGTGGCGGTTTTCATATATATAACTTACAAAACAAGATTTTGATTATAAAAACTCCACACACCACCCAAAACCCACTGGTTCCTCACAAAATAAGGAAATTTTTTCGAAGATCAATCCATAAATATTTAAGTCCTGCCAATGGTATGATTAACATCAATGCCTTTAGTTTAATTCTAGTTCAATTTATCAATTCTTGTTTCCATTCGGTCTTATTTATAATTAATTATGGGAAATGAAATCCATGTTTGATATGAACAATTAACCCATCGAATTATGATATTTAGGAGTATTTATCAAATGCATGTCTGAATAACAATTAATCTAAAAGTACTGTTCATATTATGAATTTATATTTAAAATAAATTGTTGAAAAATAATAAAAAAAATTGAAATTATTTACCCAGCCCAGAAAGTACTCCAGTTTTAGGATAAAACCGCCACACTTTTTCAATTTTCCAGGAAGTACGCCGTACTTCTATGAAGTGCGTCGCATATTTTACATCAGAAAGTTTGCAAAACAATCTAATCCTTGACCATTTATACCAAATCATTTCTAACATTGCTTTATACTTTATTGTTGATTGTTTTTTATGTGTAGTCTATGGGAGGAAACGATGATGAAGCCGGATCATCAAGATCCAAACTCCTCAAAGAACACTATTTGAAGACCGTAGAGGAGGTATTGCTTCCACAAGTTCATCATGAATTCTTACTATGGGAAGGTTGCAACAAAGAGGCAAAGTCTAGGTATATCACTAAATTAGCCTACTTGCTCCCTAGACATGTTTACTCGCCGTGTGTCGTGAATTAGGATGCACTAAATAGAATGGAGTGTGATGAAGAAATCGATGAAATGTTGAGGATTAAGTTGCGAGAAGCTGGATCTAATGAAACATATTCACTTATGTGGCATGGATTAGAGATTTTAACATCACTGAAACAATTTATTCAGAGTTTTGCCATGAGTTTTATTCAACCTATGAATTTGATGAAGTTTGTGTGGATGATGAATTGAAAACCAAGAAGATCATCAAGTTTAGACTTGGTGGCCGTACTAACATTTTGACTTTGTTAGAATTTGCTCATAGATTCGGACTATATCATGCTGATGAGCTTGATGAGGAAGGTTTTGATGTGTATTTACAAGGAGGTTTGCGTAGTGATAAGCATTTTAACACTCAAGAGTAAGATTAGTTTAAATATCATCCTAGAAAGAACTTGAGTTTATCTAGAGTCAGGAGCTCTACTATCCAGAAAGCACCGTTTTCCGGGTGATGCACAAAATGATCACTTATGGCTTATGTCAGAGGACTACTGGGTATGACAAAATTCAAAAAAAATGATTTGTGGCTATTGAGTATGTTATTTCCTAAACACCCAAAACGGGGTATGCGAATTGTGGTTTTGGTTGATTGCGAGGTGGATGAAGAGAAAAGGAGCTGGTACTCAAAAGGAGAGTCAGATTTTGCTTGTGACGAAGTTTATTCCGAAGCTTTGCTAGGAATGTGAGGGGTTGAGGTGATGAGGTACTAAGGAGTTTGATGTGCTCTGGATTTTTATGTAGAGATTTTAGATACAACTATACTAGAGAGTTGATCGACTTGGAGGTAGACTAATTCTTGTGGATCCGCAGCCGGAGTATCGAGAGTTGCAATCCTAGACCCCTTAGAGCATCAGGCGGGATTTTGTACGAAGGATGGGTAGTATGAATATACGTCAGGGGCGATTGCGAGGATGGCTTATAGGCAACCATATCATTGGGACAGGTAAGGCTGGAGTATTTTGAGGCACATTGCTGGGTTTTATAGGTTTCACCTGCAGGAGCCTATAACCCACCTAGATATAGTCTCAACCACAGTATGATTCATATTATCAGCATACCCACCCTATTCCCCACAGATATCATGCAAGCATATGATGATGATAGTGTCGATATGACACAATTGGGGGGTGGGTTTATGGATGATCGCATGTTTTGGGTCACGTATGTTTTAAAACAAATTCCCTAAAAACAATATTATTATTATTATTACTATGGTGTGTAAAATGCCTCTGTTGGCATTTAAAACAAAATTTTAGTACTTTTCTGTTAATTAATTAGGAATATTATAATTATTTGTGTGTGCTATGCAGTATCTATATTTTTAATAGGAAAAGAAAAAAAGAGAAGGGCGCGAGACGAAATGATGTAAAGCAAAGATTCAAGTAATTCATCAAAATTATGAAGTATGATTTCACTTTCCCATTTTATCTTTCTCTTTAATATTTCACATTAGGGTCAATGCTGATATTAAGTATGAGGGGAGATAAACTGGAAAAGTAAAATAAAGTTAAATAATTTTTTTTAAATAACATTTTTATGATCACATATAAGCAATCTGACTCTGGATTGATAACATTACTAGCATGTTTATACCACCCAAAAGAAAATTTATAAGGATTAGATCTTAAGAATTCGGATATCCATCTTTGATACCTAAGATGATTTTATCTTTAGCTTTCTCGAGTTAAGGTTTGAATGCAATTGCAAGTGTCTCATTCATCGTTAATGGCTGACAGTAATTGAGTTTTGTCGCCTTTTCTAGACCATTAATATCGATTTAAATTTAAAGATGTCCAGTGATTTGTATTAATTCTAGAATTCGTGCTTGAAATCTTTATGATACCGCAGTAGGAACACGTTCGCATGTTATACACATTTTACTGATAAAGAGGTGATTAAAATATAAATATAAGTAACCAATAATTTTGTTCAAAAAGTGTTTTAATAAAATTATCTGAAATTTTATCCGTACGAATTGAAGAGCGTAAATGCTGGTATCGCTATTATTATGAAGTGAGAAGGTTACAAACTTCTAATTTCATTTGAAATAGTGTGCTTATCGAAAGTATGGGGGGGGAAGCAAGTTTCCCCCAAGTTAAAGTGAAATAAGGCAAAAATAAGCCGAAATAATATAGTATTACTTATATAAAATTTATATATGTTTTAACTTTATAAATATTATTTTACAAAATAAATAAACCATATATATAACATCATTATATAGAAAATATGTAGAAGTATCAAATCACTTAATGATAACACTCCAAATACACATAAAATATCCCTCGAAAATATGTGAAATATATATGTTAACGCATGAAATATTGCAAATTTGGTTGTTTATTGGTACGATAATTGTTTCAGGACTAAGAATGACGAGAAGGACCAATAGTGTCAAAGAAATCCATTAAATACACTAACGGTCGTTAAAGGAAGAATATAGAAGGGAAATAAATGAATAATTAATGAAAAGAGCCCAAGTGCGGCGCACTTACCCCAAGTGCGGCGTACTTGAAGACGGGATAAATGCTATTTAATGAAGAAGTGAAGTTCGGCGCACTTAGCCTAAGTGCGGCGCATATTCTCTTGCAGTTACAAGGAAATGATTATGATTGATATAAATGAGTAACCTTCCGAATTCCCTTAACACCAACTGATACCCTAATCTTGTGCTATAAATAGGGCACGAAATTCAGTGTTTAAGCATCCCATTTCTTACAATCATCTCTCAATAATCATTAGAAGTTCTTAGGAAGTTTTTCTAGAAAAGTTAGAAGTTGTTCCTAGAGAAACTTGAAGTATTATTTGAATCTTCATAGTTTCCAAGTAGTAATCACGCCGGAGGTACGAAATTCAAGCCAAAGGTGGTGGAGGAGTAGTTTTGCTAGTAGAAATTCCGGTAAACTAGTGTTTGGATCGAAGAAGGTCTCGTAATAAACCACACCATTTGCTTGTGGAATCGGTATAAACACGTTATTCCTTTTGGTTATCATGTTTTCTGAATCTATGATGATTGTTATGTGTTTTGTTGCTATGAACATGGAGTAGTAATTTATATTTATTTGGGCTATCACGATCGATGTTATGAACAAGTTTTGACATAATGCTTATGAATGTGATGATAATGAATTCGATGTTTAAATATCCGCTAACTTGTTGATGTTTGATTATTCATACTTGTTGGAGATAGGTCAAAAGATGATAAGGTGTCATTTTATACACTATTTCGGGGTTATTAACCCCTTAAATCATGCAAATATGCCCAGATTATGTGCTTAATCGTTTGTTTTTAGGTTTTTAGTACTTGGATGGCATTTGGAGGAAATACACGTAACTTAGGCTCATTTGGATAAGAAACAGACGAGATTACGGACCTACACCAAATCCTTGAAGAAGTATTGCTTACAGAACGTGGAGACGACGTCACAAGCATAAAGTGACGCCGTCATGATCTATTCAGTGACGGCATCTGAATTTGGAGATGGCGTCAGGACATGGCCGACTTAAATAGAATCTAGAATCATCCACGTAGCAACGACATCAGGGCCATAACGTGACGCCGTCGCCGTGATACCTCTATATAAATAACAAACCATAAGTATTTTTTAGGGTTTTAGTTGTAACTTTTGGTATAACTTTGTATAACATAGGGGACGAACCCTAAGTCTTGTAGGCAGCTCCATAGGTCGTTTAAGGTCCTCAAAACCCAATTGTACTACCTTGGATGCCATGTTTTAATTCAGTAAGGTTAATTTATCAATTAATCATTTCAATAGTCTATGGTTGTGTGATTTATTTAACTTCTTACTTCCTTTTTATAACAATGCGAGGCTAAACCCTCCCTTTGTATTTTGCTATGAAATGCATAAAAGTCAGATTATAGATCCTTTTAATATTGCTTCTTGTTGATAAATGTGCGCGTTAGGCCTTACTAAACCAGCTTTTGTCTGCATTGTTGTTGACATATCTAGGGAAACGCGAGTGCGTAGAAAGGATACCATAGGGTAACAGTCTTCATACTACCTTGCCCCCTTATATGGTTGATCCCTCTTAAGGTATTTCACACGCATTTAATATACTCTTAGGGGCCTTGTAATAGTCTTCATACTACCTTACTTGTGCTTTGCTTTAACGAAATATTAAATAGACAAAGGATTCATGTAATTTGTTCATAACTTAGGAAATACTTACACATTACATCACAAGTGTGACAAGGCAACAAGATTAGGAGAACCAATTTGATAAGTAATGCATGATTAAGTAAATACATTTATTTATCATAAAAGATTTATCACCAGTAGATTAGTTTATTAATTAGTTTAGTTAATAGTTTATCAAACCATAGATTTACCTCATTTCTATAAAATATAAAAACACAAAAATAATTTTCTTTCAACCCCTAGAATTTTGTTAGACCGTGATCAAGCCTTCCCAACCTATTCTCCTAGAGAATGATAACAACTCCCCTAAGTCTTGCCTATACTACTACTACAACGGTTAGGTACTCTGCCTAGGGAGTTGTAAAACCTCTTGTTGATTTACGATGACCACATCAAGTTTTTAGCGCCGTTGTGTGGGGAATAGTTAGGTTTCGACAATGTATAACTAAGTCTAAATCGCTTGGAATCCTTTCATTGAATTTTATTTCTGTTATATAAAATTTCTTGTATTCTATCTTTTCTTTGTGCCTTTTGTTTGTAAATCTTTCATTCACCATCATGATGTATGAAAGACCACCTACCATACCCTTTCAAAACCCACCACGAACCACAACCTTCCCATTCTAAAGATATACCTTGGTATTCCAACAACATCAAGATGAACCTATCTACGATGCGTGGACTCGTTTCAAATATTTATGGTCCCTTACTTAATTATTTTATGATCATGTCGACGACTATACCCGAATGGACCTTGACTTTGCAGCAGACGGGAACCTTAGGGAATTAAGTGGTGAAGAAGCATGGGAAGCTATAGAAAATTTCGCCCAAGTCCAAAAAGAATAGGACTACCCACTAAACATTATTTCTGAACAAGAAGTAACAAATTTGAAGGCTGAAGCAAAAAGATTGTTTGGAAATGAGAATGTTTGGGTTGAGATGCATAGAGGTATAGCATAGGATACGGTGGAAAATCCATACCCACAAAGTACCCCACAAGTCCTCCCATCATTTGAGGAAAATACACCGCCCGTGACTTACCCAGATGACGTAGAAAAGATTATAGGAATCCCGATTGAGATAGAGCCTTTAGACTAAACACCACTAGAGGATTGTAATCATGACATTCCTCTTAGTTTTATGGAAATTCCTAGTTTTGATGAACCGGAGCCTCAACCATAACCCTTTTCTAGTTTCCCATTTTTAGAAGTAGATCGAGGAGACAAAAGAGGCCCTAAACCACCCATAAAACCCCATGGTCCAGATAGAAACTAACCAACGAGAGGCCGGCTGGAACGGACATTAGACTCTTACTAGCTAGCCACTCGTATATCTACCCTTTAGGAATAGCTGAGGACATATTAGTTGAGGTTGCTGAGCATGTGTACCCCGTGGACTTTGTGATTTTGGATATAAAGGAAGACGAAAAGAGACCCTTCATCCTAAGAACACCATTCCTAACAACGACCAATGCCGTAATTAAGTTCGATAAGGGCACCATAACTCTAAGATTTGGAAAGAGTAAGATAAGTTTCCATAGGATACCTGAGTCCCTCTATAAGATCGAGAGAGGAGTTAACAACGACATAGATCCTATAGCCCCCACTATGACTGTAAATAGATTAGTCCTGGAATGGTAAGAAAGGATAAAACTTCACCTAGAGAGGGAGATGAAGTTCGACCAATAGAAGAGCAAAAATTTCAAAAGTAAGCATCATGCTCTTGTTAAAGTGGAAGGTGAAATGGACAATGAAGGAGAAGTCACGTAAGGACATGTGACTTCGAGTCTAGCTACAAGACACGTAAATAAAGAAAATCGCTCTTTGGGAGGCAACCCAATATTTACTTTCCCGCATTAGGAGTGTCTTGTGTTTTAACTCTTTATTATTTGTTTTATTATGTTTGAATTAGTTTTAATCATGCTTTGTTTGTTTGTAACTTCGTCTTATTTGCAATTAAAAGTATTTTGCATCAAAATAAGTGTAGGGGAAATATCCGGTTTTAAGAACCCATTTCAAACATTTGAAATAAATTATGTAGATTAATTCGCATCAGTTTCGATTCATATGACTGTAATGACTAATTCTAGGTTTTTATGCAGTGCTTTCTTCAGTTTTGACTTATAAAAACTGCGTGCAGGAAATTTCTCATTAAAAACGAAGAAGAAATTTTCACAGACGCTAGAGATGGCGTCAAGATTTATCCTGACGGCGTCGCGTCTCCAGCTATGTAAAAATTCGAATTTTTTCAAGTATTCCTAAAAAATAAAATGTGCAATATTTAAAATCTGTAATTCTTTTGTAAACCTGCAGAAAAACCTACGATTATATCATTACTCTCATCCTATCTTTACTGCTTTCGTAGAGTCAAAACCCTAAACTCTTGATGTATATGTATCTATCCCGCCAACTTTATGCTTGGTGTAGTTGTGTTTGTCTTTGATTACATGTTATATTTGATGAGAAGAAGCTTGGAAGTTCTTAGGAAGTTTCATTAGATGATTCTTGGAAGACGATTTAACCAGTTATCGCATGTTTCTTCTCCATTATTGAGCAAACCAGAGGAGTACTAGTTTTTTTTACTTGTTTTCTTTTCCCTTTATTCGTTTTTACCCTTTTTAACGGTTCTCATAATTTTTTGGTTAAGCCGAACTATTTTGAAGAGCATTGTCAATACCCTTTTAAACCAATCGTTCAACCCAAAATAGCCTTATCCTACATTATATGTACTCACCTTTTGTACATTATTGTTTTACCCAAGTTAATTATTTTGAGTACACATTGCTATGTCCTTATCCTTGTTAAATTACTGTTTTAGGAGAGTGGGATTCATGGTGTATTCCATCTTATGAAGGAATTAGGACAATAGGTACTTTATTTTACCCCCGATGGTGATTAATAAGCTTCATGTTATTTTGTATCCACCTCAAACGGGGTCATTAGTTAGATTGTAAATATCGAGTATGTAAAATCTCAAGTGTAGGGGTGTATCTATAAACCCCCATGATGTATTATATGTTTAAGCAATGGCAGGGCAAAAATATACGAAAAAAATAAGAAAAAGAAAAGAAAAAAATTGAAAAAATGTATATAAAAAAAGTGAATAAAAATGTGTGGGATGCCATTTGCTTATGTTTATGTTTATATTATAGTCAAGAAAAGAAAAAGAAAGAGATTGATGTAGAGTTGTGTAGAGTTTGTGTATCTTCGTCCGAGTCTTGGCTTAGCAAACCAAACTCCATCGTGTATTTTGTATAATATATTAGCTAACCCTTTTCACTACAAATTCACACAAAGCTACCCAAATGTGTCCCTAACCGTTTTATTTCTTTATTGTTATCTTGAACATACTCCCCTGACCTTTTAAAGTCTCTTAGATAGTAATGAATAATGCTTGCGCCCAGCGGTGGAGGTTTGATCCTTTACCAAGCCTATGGTAATTTTTTGCTATGGATAGGTAATGTTGTTTGTTTGATTTTCCATTTCCCCATTTGTTATTAATTTATTATAAAGTTGAGTGAAGATGAGAATCTCAAACACTTATGTGAGGTGCTAGTGTATGCTTTCCGTGCTTTTAATTACGAGGTCTAGAAGGTTGTGTTGTAAACTAATTTTACATAGTAGGTTAAATGACCCTCATATTACTATTGTCTAGGTAGAAAAGCCCATTTGCTTGAGGACAAGCAAATCCCAAGTGTAGGGGTATTTGATGAGGTGTCATTTTATGCACTATTTCAGGGTCATTTAACACCTTAAATCATGCAAATATGCCCAGATTATGTGCTTAATCATTTGTTTTCAGGTTTTTAGCACTTAGATGGCATTTGGAGGAAATACACATGACGTGGGATCATTTGGAGAAGAAACGGATGAGATTACGGACCTACACCAAATCCTTGAAGAAGTATTGCTTATAGAACGTGGAGACGGCGTCGCAAGCACAAAGCAACGCCGTCGTGATCTATTCAGTGACTGCGTCTAGAATTTGTAAACGGCGTCAGGACGTGGCCGACATAAAGATGGTCTAGAATTATCCACGTAGCGATGGCGTTAGGACCATAACGCCACGCCGTCACCGCGATATCTCTATATATACAAAACCAATTTTAGGGTTTTAGAGTGTAACTTTTGAGGATAACTTTATATAACTTTTAGGGGCCTTGTAATAGTCTTCATACTACCTTACTTGTGCTTTGCCTTAACGGAATATTAAATAGAAGATGGATTCGTGTAATTCGTTCATAACTTAGGAAATACTTACACATTACATCACAAGTGTGACAAGGAAACAGGATTAGGAGAAACAATCTGATAAGTAATGCATGATTAAGTAAATACATTTAATTATCATAAAGTTATCACCAGTAAATTAGTTTATCAATTATTTTGTTAATAGTTTATCAAACCAACCTCTCAAACCATAGATTTATTTGCTTTCCTATAAATATAAAAATACAAAAATAATCTTCTCTCAATCCCTAGAATTCTGTTAGACCGTGATCAAGCCTTCCCAACCTATTCCCTTGAGAACGATGAAACAAACCCGAGTCTTGCCTTTTTCTTAAATAACTACAACACGTTTTTAGAGTACTCTGATAGGGAGTGGTAAACCTGCTTGTTGAAAGTCCTAAGACGACCGCACATCAAGTTTTTGGTGCCACTGCCGGGGAATAGTTAGGTTTCTATCATTGTTTAACTTAGTTCTACTCGCTTGAATCCTTTCAAGTGAGACTTTAATTTCTTCATATTAGCTTTCTCATAGTCTGTCTTTTCTTTGTGTGTTTGTTTGTATATCTTCATTGGACTATTCCATTTTCATTATGGAAACGCGATCCACACAACATAATCGTCATTATCCTACCAGCTGCGCTGCGCACACAAACCGTCCAAGAGCTCCATGAGCTACAAAGAATTTTGGCCTTTGTCGACTCTCGCTCTTAGAGTATTAAACAATTTCTTAACAACTTCGCCAATCATCCTAATGAGACCAATATGAATGACCTTGAGTCCGATGGAGAATTGGTAGAAACACCTCTTGTCTCTCCCTTTCCTTATTCATATAATGATTCGAATGACGGTGAAGTGCTTAATGAACTGATTGAGTATGAGAATGTTGGAATGCTACGCCGTGAAAAGGCAATTAATAGTTTCGATAAGGATGACCTAGCATTCCAATGTATGATCAGATTTAGGAATTTTCTCGCCTACTTTGACCCCTTCTTACCAATAAACATCATCACGCATAAAGTCTACAACACTATAATGGTAGAAGAATTAGAAAGTACAGGGAAAAACTTAGTAGTCATTGTTAGGGATGTCTACGTGTTTATAGGCAACTTCACCTACATCGCGGATTTTGTAGGGTTTGGAAGACATAGGAGAGTTTATTCTAATAGATAAAGCTGAAGTCGTGATGGGCAAGCCCTTTAGGAAAATCACTAAACTCGAATATGATTGCGTTAAGAGATTAATGTCTTTCAATAGGATCTTTGATAATTACACATTCCAGATGCCCTGCACTATACTTAAGTTTAAGCATTGGGGGAACGTTTCATGGAGTAACATTCCACCCATCCTCGTGTTGAGTCAAAGAGATCTAACTAACGGGTTCAAGAATGCGTATGAAAAGAACAAATTAATGTACAAGAATTGTTTGAACCTAGGTCCCGAATACCAAGTAGATGAAAGTATGAAAGAATGGCTCATTCATGGACATGTGAGCATTTACGAAGTCACGTAAGAATGTGTGACTTCGAGTCTAGCTACAAGACTCGTAAATAAAGAAAAGCGGCTTTTTAGGACGGCATACTCAATATTTACTTTCCCGCGTATTAGGAGTGTCTTGTATTTTAACTCTTTATTGTTTGTTTTATTATGTTATAATTAGTTGTAATCATGTTTTGTTTGTTTGTAACTTCGTCTTATTTGCAATCAAAGGTATTTTGCAATAAAATAAGTGTAGGAGAAATATCTGGTTTTTAAGAACCAAATTCAAACATATAAAATAAATTGTTTAGATTAATTCGTGTCAATTTCAAGTCCTATGATTATTATTATTAATTCCTTGTTTTTATGCAGTGCTTTCTTTAGTTTTGACTTATAAAAATTGCGTGCAGAAAATTTCTCATTAAAAATGAAAAAGAAATTTCCACAGACGCTGGAGACGGCGTCAGGATTTATCCTGACGGCGTCGCGCCCCCATGGTCCCAGGTATGTAAATAAAAATCAATTTTTTTCCTAAGTAATTTTGAAAATAATAGTGCAATATTTAAAATCTGTTATTTCTTTTTTGTCTTTTGTAAACCTGCAGAAAAACCTGCGGGGGAATTATATCATTACTCTCTTCCTATCTTTATGCTTTCGTAGAGTTTAAAACCATAAACTCTTATTGTATATGTATTTATCCGGATTTGATGCCTTGTGGTGTAGTTGTCTTGGTCTTTGATTACATGTTATATTTGATGAGAAGAAGCTTGGAAGTTCTTAGGAAATTTCATTGGATGATTCTTGGAAGACGATTTAACTAGTTATCACATGTTTCTTCTCCATTATTGAGCAAATATAACAACCCACAATTTTTATCAATGTAATTATCCATCTATGTAATTTAATAGAACCTTTTTCACAGGAATATTTTTGTTTTATACCATCCATGATGTACCTAACTTACATTTCAAAAGTAAACGTGCTCACGCAACCTACCAATGCCAATTTCATCAACATTTATATCAACTAAACGTTATAATATGTCGAGCAATATGTTTTAAACTTCATTTTTACCATACGTTATCTATTTAACGTACCATTCATAACGTTTATTTATAAAGTGGATTTTCAAAACGTAAACGTTTATTTCTAAACGCTACTACATGTTATGTTTTACATTACAAATCAATGTCATGTTGTAAGGATCTTTCGTACAGTTCAAAACTAATGACCAAAATTCTCGGAAATATTTTCCCTCCAAAACCAATGTACAACTCGTTTAATCTCAATGCACACATGATATAACACACAATTTAAAATATGCATTTTCCCTCTAATTTCTTTATAGATTTCGTACCACCTCTTAAGCTCAAGTTACAAGCTTCTTAAGCATCACATTTGAATAATAGTTTCCCTCCATTTCAACCCATATCTTGTCCAAAACCCTAAACCCTAACCCGAAACTCTAATCACCCCGATAACACCTTAACTAGCTCGAACTAGGTCTAAACCAAGCAACCACCCTTTCACCACCATGCCGCCACCTTACCACCACCTTGTCACCACCTTGCTAGCCTTTTTCACCTCCTTGTCACCACCTCATCAACTTGCACCTCAAGCAAAACCCTTTGTCACCTCCTTGGTTAGTCGAACTCTCCCTACCATCCTACACCTTTCTAAGCTAGAACCTAGCTTCTAATAGTCATTAGGTATAACCCTGGCCACCACTTCTTCCCTACTTGGCCACTACTCCTCTCAACTTGGCCTCCACTCCAAGTTCGAGCCCTATATAAAGCCAAAACATCCACACCTTCATCACTCACCACAAAATCAAACCATCACTCGAGTCTAGCCCTATAAGAGAAAGAAAGGAAGTCTAAGCCAAGTAGAAGCCAAGTTTAAGAAGAACAAAAGGTTCTTGATTCATCTCTAAGCCATTTCGACCCGTATCAACCCATTTCGACCCATTCGAGTACTAGTAAGTCCTATCACTTGTTCTATAAGCTCTTGTTGTGTTTTAGATCTTATATAAACTTTTTTAACCATGTGATCAAACAAAACCATGTTGGAAATCCTTAAACCAAACCAAACCCTAATCGAGCCCTAAATGACCCATTTTGGAAACCCTAAGTCCATGCGAACCCTAATAAGCTAGCTTAAGCTTATTCCTATCCTAATAAGCTCCTATCCATCTTTATGATTTTGTGAGAAAATCTCTTGAACCCTAAACCTACACGTTTGGTTTTCCTAAACCAAACGCATGCTTAAAAACCCTAAAAGCTCTTTTCATGAACCCTATAAGCTAAAATCCATAAGCTGATCTAATAAGCTATTCTAATAAGCTATTCTATCATTTTTATAAGCTTAGAAACAAAACCTAAAAGCTAGAACCCATCGAGTTATGATTTCAAAACCAAACGCACCCTTTTTGAGTTTTCAAGCTAATAAGCTCATTTCATAAGCTTTAAGCTTATAAAACTAACTTATTTTAGCTTATTATGATAAGCTTTATGCTGTAAATTGATTTTGAGATTAAAAATACAAAGTATATGATTTTTGGACTAAGAATGCAATTCAAATGACCCTTAGGGGTATATATCGTAACATTTTGAAAACTTATATTAAACCTTTCGGGCAAAAATCGTAATGTCCTAAACTTAAATACACACAGGGGGCCTGTTTTGCCATACTTTAAAGTTAAGGGTTAAATGTTTTAAAAATGTAAATGAGGTTTTAAATTGTAACATATATATATATACCAAAGGTATATATTGCCATTTTTAAATTCTCAAAGGTATAAAATGTAATATTTATATATTTAATAACAAAAATATATGTAAACATTATAAGACTCATTTTTATTTAAACCCGACACATTCATTGTTTCATTCATCGATCGAAACATTATAAAATCAATTATGTTAAATATTTAACATAATTTATCATCCACTAGTTTTGGAAGAAACTTATAAAGATAAAATCTTATCATTTAAACTATAACGTATCACATTACTAGAGATTTTCATGTGAGGGGATTTCATTTGGGTAGACGTTTTGACGAGTTACTGGATTTACGATTTAAAGTGTCTGATCTCCTCAAACGTTTACTACATGACCTCTGAATTATGATAGCCCGAACAAAACCAAAATCATTTACGTTAAACTTTATAAAATAAAGTTTGAACTAAGACTTGACATATTACCCCAGGTTGCGTGACGAAGCTGTTTACTTCCACTTGAATTAATTTTACCATCAATCAGATTTCCCTATTAAGGTGAGTTTATAGTCTCACCTTTATATGTTTTTTCAAACCCTGTGTAGATTTTGACCTTTTGCCTTGGTCAAGGGCATTTGGTTGAGACTTGCATTTGAGTTATTTTACATATATACTATTCCACAAATCAACTGCCAATATCATTTAATCATGAACCATTAATCACTTGCGAGTGAACGTGAATATTGTGGATAGATCTATTGGGATTGACGAATCCCATTTATGTTTACCTGTACATGAGGTAATCAAACGCACTATTTGAGAATAATGGGTAACTTTGGCAAGTTACCTTTCCAAGAGGACATATGTTCCTTAATAATGTCACTGAGGTGATGTCCATGTTAACGTGTTGGTGTCATGAGCATAGGACAATAATATTGTTTTCCATGATAATTGTAATTGTATAATTATTACCACTTATGATGACTTGTATTTAACTATTACATTTCAAACCTGTGAATTTCACTCAACCTTTATGTTGACCTTTTTAGCATGTTTATCTCAGGTAATTGAGCAACCTATGGCACGGAGTGGCATTGGACTTGAGGATGTCCAAACTTGTTATCATTCAAACTCTATGTTTTAATATGTATTTTGGGACCTCCTTTTGTAAAACTCTGAAATAATATTGAATGATAACTAAATTTTCCAAAATGTCTCTTTTAAGTCATTTTCTATGATTATGACTGTTGACTCATGAAGTAATACCCCAATTTAGCTTCAGCTACTATATGTCAAATAAGGGGGTGTTACAGATAGGGCACAGTTTCACGTCTCTTGGCACTTGTTTGTCTGTTATCAATCTGGTATTGGATGTCTTCCCAAATTAACTCAGCATAGTCAATGTTCTTCTTGTAGATCAAACCCCACAAGATTTGAGCTCTTGATTATCAGAGTCTGCCATTACCCAAAGTTTTCCTAGATAAACACTTGTTGATGATAGTTGCGAAGGTTCTTCATGGTTGATACATATGATCAACATACATATCGGAGATCAAATCCAAAGATCCCTTATAACCCAGTTGTTTGAGGAAAGTGACAAGTGCATCATGAGGAGGTGGTGCAATGAACTCCTTATTAGGAACACTTGGAGTAATACTAGTGTGCGGTCGTCGTAGCACTTCTACACGAGAAGTTTTACAACTCACTAAGCAGTGCACCTAATTGTTGTAGTGTAGTATAGGAAAGACTCGGGGTTGTTTATCATTCACTCGAGGAATAGGTTGGGAAGGATTGATCACGGTCTAACAGAATTCTAAGGGTCGAGAGAAGATTATTTTTGTATTTTTATATTTTATGGAAAGCAAGTAAATCATATAATTGGAGAGGTTTGGTTTTAGCTATTAACTAAATATATTCTAAACTAATGGTGAAAACAATGAGATAAAAGACTGTGTTTATATAATCATGTACTACTCCCTAGATTCCTTCTCTTAGTGTTGTTTCTTTGTCACACTTGTGATGATCTGTGTAACTATTTCCTAAAGCATGAACGAATCACACGAATCCGCCGTCTACTTAGTATGCCGCTAGAGCAACGCACATGCAAGGTAGGATGAAGACTATTACACGGCCCCTAGGAGTACACTAAGTGCATGTGAAATATATTAAGAGTGGATCAACCATATTATGGGGCAAGGTAGTATGAAGACTATTACCCGATGGTATCCTTTCTACACAATCATATTTCCCTAGACATATCAACAGCGATGCAAACAAAAGCTGGTTTTCTAAGACCTAACGTGCACGTCCATCACAAGAAGCAACACCACTAAGATCTACATTCTAGGTTTCATACAATCATAAATAAACACAATAGGAGGTTTAGCCAAGCATGTTAAAGATAAAGCAAGAACAATAAATCAAACAACACATAGACATATTGAATGATTAAGTAAACATTACTTGATTAAAACATGAATCAGAAGAGGTACAATAGGGTTTTTAGGCCCTAAAATTGTCTCCTACGGCTGCTAAACAAACTAGGGTTCGTACCCTCTTTTTATTCTAAAGTTACATACTCAAAACCCTAAATTCGAGTTTGTATATATAGGAAAAACGATGTGACGGTGTCGCATTTTAATCATAACGCCGTCTTGAATAGAATATTCTAGATATTGGGCTAGGTCATGTACTGTGACGTCGTCTTGAGATATGGTGACGTTGTCTTGATCTTCGTGGTGACGGTGTCACGTTATATTTGTGACGCCGTCTCTAGCCACTGTAGAGACATTCTTGATAGATCTTGGTGTAGGTTCGTAGTCTTGTACATTTCTTCTCCAAATGAGCCCAAGTCACGTGTAATTCTTCTAAATGTCTTCCAAGTGCAAAATACCTGAAAAGGAACGATTAAGTACCTATTTTGGGCATAAATGCACGATTTTGAGGGTTAAACGACCCCGAAAAAGTATATAAAATGGCACCTCATCAAATACCCCTACACTTGGGATTTGCTTGTCCTCAAGCAAATAGGCTTTTCTACCTAGACAATAACAATATGAGGGGTCATTTTACCTACTCTTTAAAAATATTCTACAACACAACCTTCTAGACCACGTAATTAAAATCACAGAAAGTATATACTAGCACCTCACATAAATGTTTGGGATTCTCTCTTTAACTCGGGTGTATAATGAATTATAACATATGGGGGAAACGGAAAATCAACACTCATTACCTGTCATAGCATATAAATTACCATAGGCTTGGTTAAGGATCAAACCTCCACCGCTAGGCACAAGCATTATTCATTACTATCTAAGAGGTCTTTTAAAGGGTTGTGGGGTGTAGGTGTAAGATAACATATAACGGAAACGGAAATGGATGGGATACATTTTGGTGGATTTGGGTAAATTTGGAATGGAAGGGTTAGCTAATTATTTACACGAATACACGTTGGTTTGGTTGCTAAGCCAAGACTCGGACGAAGATATACAAACTCTACACAACTCTGCATCAATCTCTTTTTTTTAATAACATAATACATCACATGGGGTTTATAATACGTACCCCTACACGTGAGCTTTTACATGCTCGATATTTACAATCTAACTAATGACCCAATTTGAGGTGAATCAAAATAACATGGAGATCATCTAACAAATATATAGGGGTATTGACTTAACTTTTCTTCCACATTCTTCCGCAAAATAAATACTACCATGAATCCTAATCATCCCAAAATAGTATTTACAAGGATAAGGACTTAGCAACAGTGTACTCAATAATTAACTTGGGTAAAACATAATAATGTACTAAAAGTAAGTACATATAAGGTAGGCTAAGGCTTTTCGGGCGTAACGATTGGTTTAAAGGGTGATAATGCTCTTCATTAATAATCTGGAATCCGCCAGAAAATTACAAGAACCGTGAAAAAGGATAGGCTCGGAGGTTTGTACTAGGGGTATCCTACACTAAAGGTGAGTGCATGGCAAGGGTGTGGGATAGTTATATGATCGGTGTGACCATCATAACATTTACAGGTTTAAAACATGGGTTAATCTTAATGCCTCTTATCAAGCAAATCCTAATGCTTACTATGCAATCTCAGGATGCATCACAAAAACAAGTTCTAGAATTTATTATGCTACCGATACATTCATATGAATTTTACTAACACCAGACATTCTAGAAAAGGCAACAATGCAATGCATACATGGCCGTAACGACAGAATAGACATGCACGCCTATTGCTCAACCTTAACTCGTACCGGGTAAAGATAAAATCATCTTGGATTTCCAATGATGGGTACCCGAATTCCTAAAGATCTAAGGGCGAACCTCGCATTTTTGGGGTGGGATTCTGAGGGTTATTGTACTAGTCATATAAATTCCTATCTATGAGACGCTATTAATACTCGGTTTTTGTCGGTATGTGTCATTAAAAATTTAAAATTTTGGGTAAAATCACCTCTTATGCTATGTTTTGATATATTACCAATCATTTTAAGGACAAAGCAAATAGCAAATGAAAGAATAGTTTCTAAGGCTTATTTTCCCCCTACACTTAAGTTAAACATTGTCCCTAATGTTCTCTAGAAGTACTTGTAAGAACGAATAAAGGGAAACGAAAACAAGGAAAAGAAACTTGTACTCCCCTAGTTTACTCAATAATGGAGAAGAAACATGCGATAACTGGTTAAATCGCCCTTCGAGAATCATCCAATGAAACTTCCTAAGAACTTCCAAGCTTCTTCTCATCAAATAAAACCTGTAATCAAATACAAAAACAACTATACCAAGCATAAAATGTGCGATTTACCAATATACAATGTGAATTTAGGGTTCGACTCGATAAAGCAGTAAAGATAGGATAAGAGAATTGTTAAACTCATTAGGTTTTTGCAGGTTTATAACAAAAGAATACATATATTAAATTTTATGCAAGTTTTATTTTCAAAAATAATTAAAAACTTTAAGTTTTCTTGACCTGGGCGTTTGACACCATCAGGGTTTTGTGTGACCACGTCACAGGTGTCGTAGTGATGGCGTCGCGTGTTAATCGTGATGCCGTCTCCATAGTCTGTGAAAACAAAAATTTTGTTTTTGATGAAAAAATTTCCTGCACTTGATTCCTTAAGTTAATTCCGATACAAATAGCTGCATAAAACCTGAGATTTAACAATTCAATCATATGACTCGAAACTGACGCGAATTAATCTTAATCATTCACTTAACATGTTTGAATTTGGCTCAAAAGCCGGATAAATTCCCCTACACATATTGTTTGCAAAATACCTTTGATTGAAATTAAGACGAGGTTAAAGACAAACAAAGCATGATTACAAGATAGTTCAAACATAATGAAACAAA
>BQNB010103267.1:2967-24065 GCA_026074375.1 Tanacetum coccineum | reverse complement strand
ATCCTAAGAACACTTATAAAACTTGAAAAACACCTTTTGGACTTAACAACTTTGGAAAAATAGACTCACAATAGCTTAAAGACTTAAGCCAAAGTTAGCCAAGTGACACCAACCCATTACCTCACCATTTTGACCCATTTTGGGCTTAACCCAAACACCCCTTTATAATTTTAAAAACGGATTTTAAAACTTATAAAAACTGATTTAAGCTCAAAATTTTAAAGACAACTACTAATCATGCAATATTAAACAATAAAAAGTGAAAAGCAAAAACAAATAAGCACTTGAAAAACTAATAAGCTAATCAACAGAAATAAGCTTATCTAGGCAGTTTTAAGCAATTGGCAAGTAAATGAAATAAGAGCAACTAAAAGGCATTTTTAAGCATCACTAAACACAAATAAGCACAAAAAGTCATCAATAAGCTAAAAATAAGCAATGCTACAGTAATTTTTAAGCAAAAATTTAAAAAGAAAGCATACCTTGATCCTTGCTCAAAACAGGATTATGAATACCTAAATAAGCTCTAAAACCTACCCATTAGCTTATAAATAAGCTATACTAAGCACCCAATGAGCCTTCCAAGACTGCTCATTCATCCTTAGCTTAATCACACAGTAACTTTTTTTTTCTTTTGAATTTTTCTTAAATTTTTATATCAAAGTTTTAAAACAGATTATAAAAGGCTTATATAAGAACTTAGAAGTGAGCTTAAAGGAAACAAAAGCTTGGAACAGAATTTAAGAGGTAAACTGAATTTTCATAAAAAGAGTACAAGTACATAAAAGTTGAAATGAGTTACACTATTAAAGACTAAACTGAATTCTAAAAATTACACACTAAAAACTCACTCCTTTGCCACAATGGCTTACAAAAGCTTTATATAGCAAAATAAGCTAGGGATTGCACATTTGTCTTCTCTCCTTGTGTACTTCTTTGTAGATACAAAAACCGTCTTGTGTTAGTTGTGAGAGTGGACTCCAAAGTTAATCCTGGCCCTTCATTTATCTTGGTGCCCAAGGTCTCAAATCTAAACCCTTGATCGAATTATGGGTTTTTGGATTGCCACCGTGGATAAGTGGCCATGTGGGGGTGAGGTTTAGGATTGTGAAAGGTTTGGAGGGATGTGGGGAGGTCAACGAAGTTGACAGAAACAGGTTGTGGGGTATTATGAATTTGGCGGGAAAGGATTGATGAAGATATACAGTACTTTTAAAACCAGGGGTGAAGTTTGGGAGTTTGACACAAATAGCCCCTCAAGGTTATATATGTCTTTGCAATTTCAGTCCTTGGGTTTATAATCGTTTGGGGACTTAGCAAAAATACCCCCTGAAAGTTATAAGGGTAATTGCATGTTAAGTCCTTTTGGGTTACATTTTTGGAGGGTTGGCAGAAATGGCCCTTGTGGTTAATACTTTGGGAAAATGGCAGCTTAAGCCCTTGCAAGTATTTTTCTTCTTTTCCTTCATTAAATAAGTTAGGGACTTGGCAATTTTAGTCCCTAAACTTATTTTTCTTCACTTTTTGACTTTGGATTTGTCAGGGTTGACTTTGGTTGACTTTTTCAGACTTGGGCTTTGTCTTGACTTTGTCTTTTCTACGCTTTTCCATTCCGTGTCCGGTTTTGTCGTTTTGGCTTCGTTTTTCGTCCTTTTCTTAGATATCCGTTCCTGCACAACACAATTAGCAAAACAAGCATATATTTGGCATTTTAAGTCCGTTTTTGGTTATTTTAACTTGTTTTTAAAGGTAAAAGGTGTGTGTAATTAAACACATACCAAAATCCCCCATACTAAGGTATTGCCGTGTCCTCACGCAATGCTATGAAGTAAGGGTTTAGAAAACTAAGAATCTCAATCACCTTCGACTAATAACCTTGAAAAGTAGCTAGGTGTTCATCGTGGAAGTTAAAGACTCATAAGTTTTGAAAATCCCCGTCTTTACCATTTTTTATATATACACCTATTCCTACACATCTTTTTGTATTTTTCATTTTTCATATTAATCAACTAACTAGAACGTTTGACTTTCGTTATTTAATAACTTTAAGGGATCATAGAACAAGATGCATTTCGATCCGAGAATGCCCCAAAAAGGATAAATTCATCGTTCCTGACTTTTCATTTATTTCAAACCAAGCTTAAAACAAAATCACCGTTAATTATGAGTTAGGATGCTAACACTACTCATATTTGCAGTTTGTAAACTTTTCACTCTTGATAATTTATATCTTAGGTGTATGTGCCATTTTGAATTTCAACCATGGATCAATTCTATGTTTCACGTTCCACCCGAGAATAATGAGTTTGAAGGCGAGATCATCCCATGTAGCGACTTTCGTCTCGGCACATCCCAACCTTGCGGTTAAGTGACCAGGCTTTTGACACCCCACAGAGACTAGTATCGGGACTCACGGACCTTAGGTTTCAAAAACTCTCAGGTTTTCCGTATACACATAGCTTATAAAATATAATAGCCAAAGTTCAAAAGCATATTTGAATTTAACAAAAAGAGATCTTTTATTCACACTTAATATTAACCATTTATGCAATTTGTAACCCTCGACCTTTTAGAAGGCTGCAACATCGGTTGTGAGCCGGCAAGATGCAGCAAACTTTTATCAGTCTCGGATGCCGGCAAGATGCAGCAAACTTTTATCAGTCTCGGATTATTATTCTACTATGGGTTTTCTTTAGAAGGCTGTAACATCGGTTGTGAGCCGGCAAGATGCGATAAACTTTTATCAACCCACAGTTTTATTATATTTTGCTCCTCTTTTTCATCATTTTTTTTTATTGGAAAAAGTCTTTTGAAAAGATTCAAGTATATAAAATTTGAACTAAGTCCCCTCTAAAATTTTTGCTATCTACTTACATATAAAATTTATTGATTTAAGTTTAATTTCCCAAAAGTAGCACGTGTATTAATCGGTTAGAATCTTATGGGGAGAAAATGCGACCAAATTACACACATGAGTCTCTTTAAGATTTCCAAATAATCCTTGTTTAGCATCCTACTCATACCTAACTCTATCATTTTTCTTTTTTCGCAAATATTAGAACGCTTAGTCTAAAAGTTAGGATAACAGCTAGATCTCAAAACACGCTCGAGCGAGTCTAAAAATTTACTCTTATTCTACCAAGCAGGAAAGTCAAAATTGTGACAAACACTTTTTTTTTTTTGAAAATTTTTAAAGTTTTTCATTTTTTTTTCAATTTTTTTTTTGAATGTTGGTGGTAAACAGGATTACGTGAGAACAACGGCTTGCGGCACAATCAATCGAAGATCCACCATACTAATGAAAACTTTGTCCTCAATGTTTTACAAGGGTTTCTAGTAATCCTAAGCCGTTTAATGAATTATGCTTAAAGATAAACGTTAGTCGATAATATTAGCAGATCGGGATTCCAAAAATGAAGCTGGGTTTGTGGATGCTAAGCTCTTGTGATCGAAGGACAAATACCGCGAGCACGAGAGGCTTCAAAAATCCGGGACATCCTGGACAATACAGCACAAAATACAAAACATGGAAAAGGAAAGAGGCAAGCCTCCTCACAACAACTAAACACTTATTCATTACTACTAAGCTAGCATACTACTACGGATAAACTAGGATAAGCATGGGGTGCCTCCCACGAAGCGCTTGTTTAGGGTCACTAAGCTTGACCCAATTCCCTGAATTTAGTTGTCCTTAGGGAAGGTTTGGAGGTCCAGGATATCTATAGCAGGGACATCCCCTCCAAAATAGTGTTTGAGACAATGACCATTTACTTTGAAGTTTGGCCCGAAGTTTTGGGATAACTCAACGGTGCCATACGGAAAAACTTAAACAATGGTAAATGGTCCTGACCAGCAGGACTTCAACTTGCCTGAGAAAATTTTCAATCTTGAGTTAAAGAGGAGGACTTGATCACCGACGTTGAAAACGCGGTTTTTGATCTTTGCGTCATGAATCCTCTTAGTTTTCTCTTTGTAAATCAAAGAATTTTCATAGGCTTGATCACGCAGTTCACTTAATTCATTGAGTTGAACTTTGCGTTGATCACCCGCGGTTTTGAGATCAAAGTTTGCATGTTTAAGGGCCCAGTAAGCTTTGTGCTCCAACTCAATCGGCAGATGACATGCCTTTCCATATACAAGCTTGTACGGAGTGCACCCGATGGGTGTTTTGTACGCTGTACGGAAGGCCCAGAGAGCGTCATCCAGTTTGTCCGACCAAGAGGCACGATTTTCGCCCACTGTCCTTTCAAGAATTCTTTTTAAACCACGATTCGATACTTCAACCTGCCCACTTGTCTGTGGGTGATACGCGGTGGAGAGACGATGAGTGACTCCATATTTAAGCATGACCTTTGCAAACTGGTCATTGCAAAAATGTGTTCCACGATCACTGATGATGGCACGAGGGGCACCGAATCTGGCAAAGAGAGATTTAAGAAATTTGCAAACTACTCGGGCGTCGTTGGTGGGGAGCGCCTTTGCTTCAACCCATTTTGACAGGTAATCGACAGCCACAAGTATGTATTTGTTTCCTTTTGATGATGGGAATGGTCCCATGAAGTCTATGCCCCAAACGTCAAAGATTTCACATACTTGGATGGAATTTTGAGGCATCTCATCCCTTTGTGAAATTTTTCCTTGTCGTTGGCACGAGTCGCAATTTTTAACCAACTCGTGGGCATCTTTGTATATTGAAGGCCAAAAGAATCCGGCATCAAAGACCTTTTTGGCGGTGAGATTTGCACCGTGATGTCCCCCGGTGGGTCCATTGTGGCAAGCTTCGAGAATGTCGAGAGCTTCTTTGCCGTGCACACACCGCCGGATCATTTGATCCGCACAGATTTTGAACAAGAAGGGGTCATCCCAGAAGTAGTGTTTGACATCTTTGAAAAACTTGTTTTTCTGTTGGGATGACATTCCCTTGACAATGAAATTCCCCGCATGGTAGTTTGCGAAATCTGCAAACCATGGGGTACTATCAACACGAAGAGCAACCGATCCAAGAGTTTCGAGAGGAAATGTTTCCGTGATTTCCTTGTTCTCGAGTTTATCTTGATGAGGGTTCTCAAGTCTGGAAAGATGATCGGCGGCCAGATTCTCTGCTCCTTTTTTGTCTCGGATGATAACATCAAATTCTTGGAGCAAAAGGATCCACCGCATCAGTCTTGGCTTAGCATCCTTTAGTGAAAGAGATACTTATAGCATATTGGTCGTTAATACACTATGCTCTTGGACTAAATGAGATATGACCGGAACTTCTCAAAAGCGTACACTATGGCAAGCAATTCTTTTTCAATCGTAGTGTAGTGTGCTTGAGCTTCGGTCATGGTTTTGCTGGCATAGTGAATTGGTTGGAAATGCTTGTTTTTCGTTGCCCTGGGACTGCCCCAATTGCAAAGTCGCTTGCATCACACATGAGTTCGAAGGGCAAGTCCCAGTCGGGAGCAATAAAAAGTGGAGCCTCGGTTAATTTTCTTTTAAGTGTATTAAAGGATTCGATACACTATTTTGAAAAGAAAAATGGAGTCTCTTTTTCGAGCAAGTGGGTCATTGGGCGGGCTATTTTTGAAAAGTCTTGTATGAAACGTCGGTAAAAACTAGCATGCCTAAGAAAACTACGGACACCTTTCACGGTAGTCAGGTGAGGGAGCTTGGCAATAACGTCAACTTTAGCTCGGTCAACCTCAATTCCTGACTTAGAGATTTTGTGTCCAAGAACAATGCCTTCCTTCACCATAAAATGGCTTTTCTCCCAGTTTAGGACCAAATTGGTGTCTTCACACCGTTTTAACATTTTTTCCAAATGGGATAGGCATGTGGAGAAAGAATCCTCGAAGACTGAGAAGTCATCCATAAACACTTCCATTGTCTTTTCAATCATGTCATGGAAGATTGCCATCATACATCGTTGAAACGTGCCAGGTGCATTGCATAGCCCAAAAGGCATGCGGCGATAGGCAAACGTTCCGTATGGGCAAGTGAATGTTGTCTTTTCTTGGTCCTTCGGGTCTATGGGAATCTGAAAATAACCCGAGAAGCCATCGAGGAAACAATAGTATTGATTTCCCGCGAGTCTTTCGAGCATTTGATCCATAAAGGGCAATGGAAAGTGGTCCTTTCGGGTAGCTTCATTCAACTTTCTATAGTCAATGCATACTCTCCACCCTGTGACCAATCGAGTCGGTATCAGATCATTTTCATCATTTTTGACGACGGTCATGCCACCCTTCTTCGGTACACAGTGCACCGGGCTTACCCATGGACTGTCAGAGATCGGATAAATTAATCCGGCGTCAAGAAGTTTTTCAACCTCTTTTTTGATGACGTCGTGGATTTTTGGATTTACCCGCCTTTGATGCTGAACTGTCGGTTCGTAGTCCTCTTCCATGAGAATTTTGTGGGTACAAAACTCTGGGTCAATACCCTTAATATCTGAAAGTTTCCAGGCGATGGCTCGCTTGTGGGACTTTAGAACTTCGATCAGAGCGGCCTTTTCCTCATTCTTTAAATCTTTTGCAATTATGACGGGCAACTTGTTGTTGCCTTCCAAAAATGCATATTCTAAATGAGGTGGCAAGTCCTTGAGTTCAACCTCGGGAGGCTCATTAACTGAAGATTTTTCATTGTTTGCTTCACAAATTTTAAGATCTTTTTGAATTTCTGGCAAATAGCTTCCTTGATTGGGAGGGGGTGGTGATGGATCACTATTAAGAATTGCTTCGAGGAGAAGAATATCCCCATCAGGGTCATAATACGTTGGATCAACTTCCGGTGAAGTTGGATCATCCTCTATAGCAAGAAAAGAGTCGGCTTCCTCAAAAAGGAGAAAATCACTGTCCCCGAATGGAGTTAAAGTCGGAGAAGAAGTAGAAACGATTGGATCATAGTAAGGAGTGGGATTGCCACTTGAGATCACATTTGAGAAACCAAGAACTTCTTGAGAGTACTCTTCGCAGGCCATTTCAATGACATCGATTCGGTTCGCCGTCATATGATTGTAATTAGCCGTGTATCTCGAAGTTTGGTCCAGATTAAATGTGATGGCCTCTCTGCCAACACGAAGGGTTATTTCACCTTCGTATACATCTATCAATGCACGACTGGTCTTTAAGAAACTCCTCCCGAGAATTAAAGGTACTCGGGGGTCTGGCTCAAAATCTACGACCACGAAATCTGCTGGAAATTGGAACTTTCCCACCGTTACATAGACGTCTTCGGCGATACCGATCGGTTCAGAGATCGAACGGTCCGCTAGTTCTAGTGTCATGCAAGTCGGGGTTAGTTCGGGAAGAGAGAGATTTTTCCATACGGAATATGGCATAAGATTAATGCTGCTTGCCGAGATCGGCAGGCGTTGCATGTATAATCCCAGAAAATTCACCATGTGAAATGAGAAATCGGCCAGGTCTCTAAGTTTTTTAGGTAATTGATTAGGAAACTGCTAGCAATTCTCTAGTTCAAAGGAGTTCTAGCCATTTCACTTAACTTTCACTTTGTTTCCTGAGTAATGTTTTTAGAGTCGAGGTCAAAATTTCGGCCATAAGGGTCAAGCCTCCTTAAAGCTAATTTCGAAACCTCAAATCTCTAAGATATTCGTAGAATTTCTCAATTGATCGTTGCTTTTTCACGGCGTCTTTTCCATCATTTCTTCTTGAAGGAAAAGGAATCGATGTGTTGTTGTTAGCCTAGGAGCACTAACAGATCAACATCGGCTCGGAAGTTGGATTTAGAGATTGGGCTTGAATAAGCCGAGGTTGGACGTCTATGGTGCTCCGATATTATGTAGGAAGCATCGTGTCCTTTGTAACCTCGATAACAGATTCATTACTTTCGGAGGAGAGATGAAATAGAAGGAATCGCGGGCATGATAAAGCAACAACACTTCGGGTGGGTGATTCCTTTTAAAATCATCCTTCGGTTGGTAAAGGTGTTAACCTTGGAGAGTTCCCGATACTAAAGTAAAGAGGCGGTATACAATTTGATAAGTTACCTAGCATGCTTTCAAGCCTTTGATTTGAAGTGCCAAGATAGATCAATTGAGCTTGCAGGTTTTTAACCTGGTTTTGCAAAACTTATTTATGTTTTGCATATTCTCATAACCGCATCATTAGCCATTACTTAGCTATCAAAATCGCTCTTCGACACACTTTGTGTCAGAGGAGCGGGAGCTTGGTAAACATGAGCTTGTATAATGATTGGGGGTTGATAACCTGGGTTTTTATTTTTTGTAAATTTGTCCCTAGACTGAAATTATTCCCCGATTTTGGTTAAAATTGTTCCCCCGATTTTGATTGAAATTTATCCCCCGATTTTGGTTGTTTTGATTGGCATTGCATAGGAGAAAAACCGGGAGGTCGAATTTGGTTTGCAACCATTGGAGTCGCGGGCACTGGTACTTCCTTGATTGAAATTATCCGCAGCGGCTTGAGAGACTAAGCCTAGAATGTTGTCATGATAAACATTGCCATCGGTGGCGGGACAACTTTGATATGAATGAGCTCCACCGCAAGTCACACAACTTTCCTCGACCGCTTTTACGGACGCGGGAGTTTGGTGAGCGGGAGCTTGGGATTGATTTTTTCCATATCAAAGGAGCCAATGCATCTGACCATATCTTTAAAGAGTTCGAGAATCGGGAGAGATTCCGGAGGTGGAAGTGCTTGTACTCACTTTAGCAACAACGGGTTTGCTTCGTGAATTGCAAACTTTGGATTTGCTCTCGATGATTTTTAGACATTCTCGGGGCATGTATTTCAAAAAGTTACCACCTGCGGCGGAATTCAATGAATCTTGATCATTTGAGTTCTAGGGCAATATAGAAAAAAATTTATTGTATCGAGTTTGATGCCATCTGAAATCCATGATGCGGGCATGCCCTAAAAGACCATTGAAACTGTCCCCAATGCATCATAAACCGATTCGTCAAATCATTGCTGAAAATCCTTACCCGTGAATTTCATTTTTAAGATTTGTCCGTTTAGAAGGAGGAAAGAATTGTTTAATGAATTTCGCCACAAGATCGGCCCATGTAAGAAATCGATCGAGGGGTTCTTTGTCAACCAATACCCCCCCCGGAGCTGTCTCCCTCGAGGGAAAATGGGAAAAGCCTAAGCTTAACCGACGTACACGGGCCGTTTGGGACACTTCATCGTAGAAGTGATCCTTGTTGAAATAACGGATGTGAGCTTGTGGTCTTCTTTACAAGTCCAAAAATTGCTTGTTTGAACAAGATTAATAGACCATGCTTGATCTCAAGTTTGGTTCTGCGTTGATCTCGGAACAACGATCCATCCTCGTAACCCTCGGTGGGTGCTTCGAGCAAATTGAGCCATAGTAACGATTACGTCCATCGTAATAATGGGAGAATTGAAAGTTTCTTGAGTTGTTAGTGTTTTTTTAATATTGGTTTTTGGGGTTTCTCAAGATTTGTGATTCAACAGAAGTTTGTCGGACATGTGGTTGTCCGACGTCTACGGGCATGAGAACGGAGAGCGCATAGCACAAAATCGAAACTTAAAAGAAAATTTACACATTTTTTTTGTAATTTTCACCGATATATCACAAATTAGATTTAACGGACAATGAGATAAGACAAACATTCAACCAAAATAATCAACTTACATCACGTAGCCTCAAAAAGATAAACGCACATGTGAGCGGTAGGAGTAGGAATGCGCAAAGCTTATTCCTCCCTATCGGGTCGTAGTTCCTAGGAAACAACCCTCCTTAAACCCACTTTAATAGTTGTTAACTTTCAGGTGAGCCGTATGTCGTAAGAGACACAAATGGCAAGTTTTTAAATCTTTTGTTCGAGTTGGGAACCAACAAGTTCACCGGAAGTTATTATGATAATACCTCAATTGAGAATATTATATTTTGGTATTTTTACCAATTTGTGAATTTTATTTCTTTTTATGGACAATGTTTTTATATTTTTGGTTTTTTTTTTGTTTTTTTTTTTTTTTTTTATATGATAATTATACTAATAAAAGAAAATGAAAAATATTTTTGTACTTTTTATATTTTTATAGAAGAAAATATTCACAGATTCAAACACAAATTGTCAAACGTAACGATAATCGTTTTCACAGCCTCCCCGGCAACGGCGCCAAAAATTGATTCGTCAATAATATATATATATAATATATAAGCAAACACTCAACCAATTACCTTTACACAAGGAATGGTCAAAAGTTCACCAAAATAAAATATATATGTAGCCGGAAGTATGATTCCCGGGTCGTTTTGTCCCAACGAGGCTTGAATGGAAAATCGAATGACGGATTGAGGATTGATGTTTGAATACGACAAGATTATGATGGGTTTTCTATTTCTACCAATTAAATATGCAAAAACGATTAAATAAAACCTAAAAACGAAAGCCGTATAACTTAAAACCTAAAACGGGCACGAAAAACGAGGGATAAAAACCTAAATTTTGCAAATTAAACCTTAAAACAAATTTAAAAGCTAAAATACATTCTAAATGACAAATAACAAAGTTTAAAAAAAACTAGACTGAAAACGGAGGTCGTTTGACCCAAAAACGAGTCAAGACAAGAACGGGGACGAATCCCGTTCTTTAAAAAGTAAATTTTTGAAAAATTAATCCTACAGAAACTTTTTTATTTTTTCTACAAAATATATGAAAAAATAAAATTTTAGAAAAAAGATTTATATTTTTCTGATTAATATTTTATTTTTTATGATTTTTTAAGTTTAAAAAGAAAAATAAAATTATAAAAATATTAAAAACATTATAAAAAATTCTGAAAAAATTTACACAAAATGCTAAATGACAAGGGACCTAGTACAAATAAGCTGGACTCACACTTATCAAAGTAAGCCCTAAATAAGCTTGGACAACTTATAAGCTTAAAACCCAAAACCTACTTAAATACCAAAGCGCCCAAGAGTCTTTCAGAAAAGACCCAAGGGCGCAGCGGTAGAGTGTGTAGTGTGGAGGGTTGAGAGTGGTAGAGGTCGGGGTTTCGGTCCCTTGCTCACCCCGACTACCTACATTCACCCTTTATATATTTCTTTCAAATTTTTATTACAAAGTTTTTTAAAGCACATAATAAAATAGCATTTTACAACTTGAACTTTTATTGAACTTAATATAAGCTCAGAAAAAACGCAAAAAGCTGGCAAAATCAAAGCTCACTTAAAGCATAAACAAGCTATATTGTTTAGCTTAGTTAAGCTAATATAAGCTATAAAATAAAACTTAAGCAAAGTCCTAACATCTACTCAAGTCATTAAGCAATTATTAAGCTAAAAAAAAGCAAATAAAAACAACTAAAAAGCAAAATAAGCACCTTAAGCCAAAAATGGCTTTACTTATAAAATATTTAAATAAACAACAAATAAGGCTAGAAAAAGCACTAAAATGGACAAACTAAGGCACATTAACCTAATCTAACCTAAATTAGCATTCTAAACCTAAATAAGCTAAAATGACAGGGCATTAAGCTGCAATAAGCTAATTAAGCCTACAAGGCTTGGCTGCAGGCCAAACAGGCCCTTGGGGCACTTTCAGGGCTTATTTTCAAGCCCTTAAAGTGGGACCCAATGGCTGAGCTTATAGGGGCTTTAAGCACACCCTATAAGCTATCTAAGATTGCTGAAAACAAGGTAGATGATAAGCTTGAGATAATCTTATAGCATCTGACAATTTGGCACTTTGCACACAGGGAGAGCCCTGAGGTGGCAACCCAAGGGCTCTTTGCAGCCCTTGGTTTAAGCCATCAAATAAGCTCAAAGCTCAAAGATAAGCTAAAACAGACAGAGACAAGCTCATAATGAGCTTGTGCTCAAAAATTCACAAGCTAATAACATGGTTTAAAGGCTGAAAGTTGAAAATCAAAAAAACTAATTAAAACTCATGAAAATGTAAATCTAAGACTTGTCAGTCTTTTACCAAGACTCATTAAACAATACAGAGACTTAGGCTATTCTACTTTGACACCAAAATGCACTTAAAATCAGACTCTAAAGCTAAATTGATAAGCTTAACAATTAAGCCCCTTTGGGTCCATTGTGGCACCACAGGTTCAAAGGGGGTTTTGCAAAAACCTTAAAAACAAATTTTAAACTTGAAAAACTTCTAAAAACTCATTTATACTAACTTAAAAATGTAATTGAAGCTGGCCAAAGTGATCAAAAGAGTTTTAACTCAATCTGACCCATTTAAGCCACTGTCCCAAACACCCCTTTATATCTGAATTTGAAATTTTAAACTACAACATCTTAAGATAAGCAAAGATAGGCTACAACAGATTAAGGACTAAAGATATTTAGCACAATCAAGCAAATACTAAGGGAAATAAGCACTTATTGCTAAGTTTAATCTAATATGCTAACATGACTAAAAGTGGCAGTTTCAGTTAAGACTCACCTTAAGCTATATCCAAGTTATAAAAATAGATGCATTGAGCTAACTCTGGGCTAGATAAGTACCAAGAAACTTAGAATAAGCAGAAATAAGCATCTAATAAGCAAGATAGCTGAAAACTTAGTGAAAGAGCATACCCTTTGTTCTTGGCTGAAACTGAGTGAATAAGAGCTCAAAAGACCTTCTTTTGTTGCCAATTACAACCAAGCCTTTCCAAGATTGGCTTAAACCCTAATGAGCTTATTACAATACGTTTTTAAACAATAGCACAGTAACACTTTTAACAAAAATTTCTTAAAAACTTTCAAACTTTTATTTAACTTGGCAAACAACTTACAACTGAATACGTGATACAAACGTTTAAAAGGTAACTTGAAAGTGAAAATTTGCATAAAAGCTTCAAATGTAAATTACATGATAATTAAAGCTAAACAAAAAAATTACACTTAAAAAACTCACTACTCTCTTTTTTCTGTCTTCTTTTTTATAGCTGAATGCTTGTGCTTGTTGTGCTAGTTTGCTGAGAGGCTTCAAAGCTTCAATCCTGGCCCTCCCTTTTTGCCTTGGTACCCAAACCTTTGATCCGAGCCCTTCATTTGTTGTGGTGCCCACGGATTGCCACAGTGGCAATGGTTTCATGTGATGGGGGAAAGTAGTGGAGGTGGGGGTGATGGTTTATCCATTGGTGATGTTGGGGTTCAGGGTAAAATGGTGAAAGAAGAAGAACCCGTGACAAAGTTTTGGGATTTGTGGTAATGGCGGGAAAATTTGGTTTATAGGCTGGGTTAAGTGGGTTAGGGATGACGGGTGAAAAGGGATTTGGGGGTAAAGGGTAAAAGTTGTAACTGTTTTAGGGTTAGAGTTTTGGTTTTCACATAAATTGCGCCCTCAAGTTATATAGGAGTGATTTGCAAAATTCGTCCGTTTGGTACAAGTAGAGGTGTTATGGCAGAAATGCTCCCTCAACTCGTATATGGTAATTAAACATGGTTTCTTGTTTATAAGCAACTTTAAGGGTATGGCAGGAACGCCCCCTCAAGTTGTATACTTTTCCTAGAAATTGCAAATATTAACCCTTATTATTTTATCCCCTTTCCATAACTATGCTATTACAATTTCGACCCTAGAGGTTTGCATTTTCTTCTTTTGGTTGACTTTGACTTTGTCGGGGTTGACTTTTTGTTGACTTTTTGACCCCGGCTTTTGACTTTTCAGCTCTTTTGTGTTTCGTTCTTGTTTTTGTCCGTTTTTGGTTTTTTGATTTTCGATGCTTTATGAATATCCGTTTCCTGCACAACACAAATGCAAAACAAACATATATTTGGCAGTTTTTGTCTGTTTTTGGTCATTTAAGCTCGTTTTATTGGGTATAAAATATGTGTAATTAAGCACATATTATGACCCCAAAAACATTTTATACTAATATCGACCCGTTTTGGGTCTTATCCCAAACACCCCCTTAAATTGACAGAAAGCAATTTTAACTTTAAAACAGATTATAAAAGCTTTTGCAAACTGGAAATAAATTTAGCATCAACAATTTCAAGGTCAAATGAGCAATAAAAGTACAGAAATAAGCACATAGCAACAAGCACTTAGAACCAGCAGTTAAGTAAGGTAAATGGGCAATTTTGCATAAAACTTGAATTTTCATAAAAAAAGAGTAAAAGCTTACAAGACTTAAGAGTTAAAAACAACAGAATTTAAAATACATTAAAACTTTAAAAAACATTAAAATTAAATTACTCTATCCTACTCCTAGTTAACTTGTGTCTTGTGTCTTCTTTCTTTATATAGGCTGTGTGTGTTCTTCAAAGCGTGCTTGTTGTGCTTTTCTTGTGAGAGCAAACCAAAGTCCATCCTGGCCCTCTATTTTTCTTTGGCCCCAAGCAAGTGAATCCTAGCCCTTCAAATATTTCCTTCTTCTTTGTCCAATTAGAAATCATAGGATCACCAAGGTGTACATGAGGTGGGTTAAGGTGTTTTTGTCAAGGGTTGAAGTTTGGCTTGTTGTTGCAGGGTGTGAACAGTATCACGTGGTGGGGTTAGGGTTTGGCAGAAAAATGGGGGAGATGTACAGTGTTTTTGGTTTAACTGGGGTGCAGGGTAAGTGTTTTGGGGATTGGCACATTTGGCCCCTCATTTGATATAAGTTCCTTGCAAGTTCAGTCCTTGTGGTGAATTAAGGGTTTAAGGATTTGGCAAGAATACCCCCTGAGGGTATATTGAGGGTTTACATGTATAGTCCTTTAAGGACTAACGGTTGTTAAGGGTGAAAGGGTTGGGCTTACCGTGGGAGTATATGAGCTTTTTTGGGCTATGATTTGAATGGGCCGTTTTGGTTTTTATATAAAGGGGATGTGCCAGTTTAGTATTAAAAAAAGGGCTTAGGCTTTTTATGGGTTTAAAAGGTTTTTAAATAAAGTAGGCTGACTCGGCCCACTAAAATGGGTACGGGTCGGCCCATTTTTTTATGATAGGGTTTCAGGTTCGTTTTTCCATGCCCTTTCCAATGCCTTTTGTACCTTTGGCCTTGGTTTTCTGCGCTCTTTTCAAATCCGTGCTCGGTTTTGTTCGGTTTGGCTTCGTTTTTGTCTTTTAGTGAATATCCGGTACCTACACACTATAAACACAAAAACAAGCATATTTATGGCATTTTATGTGCGTTTTTGGTCGTTTTATTATGTAAAAGGTATGTGTAATTACACACATACCAAAATCACCCATACTAAACTATTGCGTGTCCCCACGCAATGATATAAATATCCGCTTAGAAAACCAAAAATCTCAAAGCCCCTAAACTAATAACCTCATAAAGTAGATAAGTGTTCGTTAAAGGGAATTAAGGAATCCTTAGTTTTGAAAACGCCCCGTTTTTACCATTTTTATAAATCTACACTTATTGCTACACATATTTTTGCACTTTTTTTTCTTATTTTTTTAGTACTTTTTCTTTTTAAGCAACTAACTAACTTATTTGACTTTCGTTATTTTCATTTGGGATCATAGAACAAGACGCACTTTAATCTTAAAATGCCCCAAAAAGGATAAATTCATCGTGATCTACTTTCACTTTTTCCAAAACCAAGCTTAAAAACAAATCACCGTCAAATATAAAGTAAAGATGCTAACTCGACTCATATTTGCAACTTGTGAACTTTTCACTCCTGACAATTATTATATATTAGGTGAATGTGCCATTTTGAATTTCAACTATGGATCAACGTTTTGCAAATTTTCTATGCTTCACGTTCCACCTGAGAATAATAAGTTTGAAGGCGAGATCATCCCATGTAGCGACTTTCGTCTCGCACATCCCAACCTTGCGGCAAGTGACCATGCTTTTGACACCCCACGAGATAGTATCGGGACTACGACCTTGTTTCAAAAACTCTTAGTTTTCCCGGTATAAATACATAGCTTATATAAAAAAAACTTAAAATTAAATAAGTCCCAAGTACAAAAGCATATTTAATTTAAGCAAAAGATATCTTACATTTAATTAATTCACACTTAATATTATAAACATAACTCATGCTGCATTTGTAACCCTCAAAAACCCACCCTTTTAGAAGGCTGCAACATCGGTTGTGAGCCGGCAAGATGCAGCAAACTTTTATCAGTCTCGGATTATTATTCTTACTATGGGCTTTCTTTAGAAGGTTGTAACATCGGTTGTGAGCCGGCAAGATGCAGCAAACTTTTATCAGCCCACAGTTTATAATTATTACTTATCATTCATTTTTTTTTTTACTTTTTTTTCACGATATAGAGAAGACTTCTTTTTGGAAAATTTAAGTATAAATTTGAACTAAGACTAAAATTATTGCTATCAACTACATAAAAATTGTTGATTTAAGTTTAATTTCCAAAAATAGCACGTATTATTAGTCCGGTTAGGAGCTTATGGGAGAAAAAGCCACAAATTACATACATGAGCTCTTAAGATTTCCAAATAATCCTTGTTTAGCATCCAACTCATACTTAACTCTATCATTTTTCGTTCTTCGCGAATTTCCGCGAACGCTTAGTCTAAAAGTTAAGGAACAAGCTAGAGCTCAACACGCTCGATCGGGTCAAAATTTATTCTTATTCTACCCAGCAGGAAAGTCAAAATTGTGACAAAACACTTATTTTATTTTTGAAATTTTTTAAATTTTTTCATTTTTTTGAAATTTTGGTGGTAAAAACAGGATTACGTGAAAACAACGACTGCAGGCACAATCAAATCGATAGATCCCCCCCCCCATACTAGATTTAAACATTGTCCTCAATGTTTTAGAATGTTCCTCTAGCAAATCCAAAGCCGTTAATAAGTATTCTTAAAAGATAACGTTAGTCGATTAAGATTGGATATCGGATTCCCGAATGAAGCTGAGGATGTGAAGCTCTTATGATCGAAGGACAAAATCGTGAGCACGAGAGGCTTCAAAAATTCGAGCGATCCTGGACATACAACACAAAACACAAAACACGGATAATGGAAGAGGCGAGCCTCCTCACAACAATACACTTATTAGCAAAAAGATAGAATGGATAAGCATGGGTTGCCTCCCACAAAGCGCTTATTTTAGGTCACTTAGCTTGACCCGATCCCCCCATACTTGAGCTTTGTCAAGGGGGATAGAAATGGGGATGACGAACACCCAAATTAGGAAGTGTTTACTCCATGAATCAAACCCCCCCATTCCGGGCTTTTCTGATGAAAAAGCTGGAAGACTTTAAAGCCCTGAGTATGAAGAAGAGGGGATTTCTCTTTAGAACAAGAACAACCTTGATTGAAAACTTTGTCTTCATTTCGGATGAAAATGTGAAGGAAAGTAACCAATCACGTGGAAAATGAGTAGCAAGAAATCTCCGTAATTCGACCTTCCAATGCATATACCCCGATCGTAAAACTGTTTCCATCTCCGGAAGGAGAAGAAACATCAAGATCGTGATCAGAGACCATTATGAGAAGGAAGATGAAGTCAAAATCCATATGACATGGAGGGATGGGTGGCAAAATAATAGGCGTACAACGGGGATATTTACACCACATCAATGGTTGAAATCTCCTGAAATCAGGATATCAATATGAACAGATTCGAACTCAGGGAGGGAAGTAGAATTATCGTCATCTTATTTGAGTCGAAATCATCATTGCTCAATACCCGGTGGTAATTGGTCGATCCGTACCGGAATAAATCAATCTCTTTTCCCTAAGAGAGTCACTATCCCAACGGGGATAGAAATGTGGGAAAAGAATCGATGATCGTATCAAAATTAGCTTGAAAAGCTTCTAGTGGTCAGGGAGTTGAATTCTCATACAACAACCTCTCCACAAGACGAATGTCTCCCTCCGGATTAGAATCCTCAAACTCCGGTGAAATTGATTTGAGAAGAGCGAGTTCATCAGCGAACTCCTCGAGGGGAGAATCAATCTTTGGGAGAGAAAGTCATAAAAGTATTACGATCGAGTAATGATTCAAGAAGATAAGACTCGGTGTCAAAATGATCATTTTTCGGAGTAGAATCGGGGTCTTCATTATGAATCGGATTAAACTCACTAGAATTGATTTCCTCGTCAAGATCAAAAAGAGAGTTAGAATAAGTTATAAAACTCATTTCGTGAGTAACCTCCTCATGACTTGACTCGTCATTACAAGAGGTAGAATCGTCGAAGAGAGGATTGGAAAACGTTGAAAAATTTGTCGTTTGAGAATCATCACAATCGGGCACATCACACTCACATTCATCCTCGGACTCACTTGGGTTTTGGACAAGGTTCTCAACACTAGACTTTATTACTTCGTCCGATTCCATTTCCGGAATAGTGCTAAGATGCTCGTCCCCCATACTTAGAGAGTTATCGGGCTTCTCGGTTGGTAAGACGGGTGTGATTGCAATAGTATACTCCTCGTCATCATCATCATCATTGTTGCAGAAGGCAGGACGATTCCAGTTTGGAGTATTAATAAAATCAGCCAACTCCTCGTTTATACTTTGCAAATCTTGAAGAAGTTTGTTAAGCAATTCTTGTACATCCTCGGGTTGAGCATGCTTAACTTCAAAAAATTTATCCCAAGCTTGTATTAAAACCTTCGGTGTTTCCCTAAAAGAAATACGATTAAACTTCTTTAAAAAGTTTTGTATCGATTTCATTAGGTCTTCTCGGGCTTGCAAAGCTTCCATTCTCATTTCTTGAGGAGGTTGATGAATGACGGGAAATTGCGGGGGTTGAAATTGGTCAAAACCGGAAGAATTGGAATCGTGAAAATTTTGATTCATCGGTTGACATTCAAAAGTCGCATGAGGACCCCCGCAATTTTCACAACAAAGAATTTGTTGTTGAAAACTTGGTAAAGTTTGTGGGAACTCATCATAGTTTTGATTGTAGCATGGTTCTGGATTAGAGATAATCGGAACTTGCGGTGTACAATAGTGACCATAACGAGCATCGTTCCCGCAAAATTCACACAAGATTGGTTGATAGTGTGTGGGGTGGTAAGAGAAACTTGGAGGTTCGTTAAAAGAGTATGGTGCTGAAAAATCGATTGGATTTCCATCTCCATAAGTACAATTTGGACAAATTCCATCAATAAAATGACAACCGCACCGTTGGCACGTGCATAGATAACAATAAAAATCATCACATGGTTGTCCACACCCCACACACTCACGTTGGTTATACGAAGACATGTCGAAGAATTAAACGGATGAGAGGGTAAAGAAGATAAGAATTAAACGAATAAGAGGATAGGGACGATTATTTATAGCAAAATACATAAGAAAGAAAAATATTTTTGGTAACCAAAAATCTAACAAGTGTACGGTAGCTCTCTAAAAAACGCACAAAGAAGCGGATGAGCGGGAAAGCGCGAAGCTATTAAAAACCTTCTCATTTCGGGTCGAAGTTCATAGGATCGACCCTCCTTATACCTCTCTTATAGTTTGTAATCTAAAGGTGAGCCGTTTTCATAAGTTACACAACGGTTGTTTTTGTTGTTTTTCGATTTTTTGGTACTTTCAAAACTTTAGGAAAAATATTGTTGGTATTTTTTAATTTTTAATAATAAGAAAATATTCACAAACGAAAAATGATAACTTCATGAGAAAGGGTCTTCAAAAACAAGCTAGTGAACCCATAAGCCCTTCCTTTTTTGGCTTATCTTCCAAATAGCTTTTGTGAGTGATTTTTGGTTAAAAGGAATTAAGCAATATAAGCTATGGACAAGCTTATATTGCTTAAATAAACAGCTTAAGTAAACAGGTAAAAAGAGCTTTTATGAGCTTATAAAACGTTTTTAAGACTTAGAAGCATTAACAAAAAAAACATATTTAACATAAAAACTTAATTTTCATTAAACTTAAATAAAACAGTACAAGAATTTTAAAAACAAGAACAATAAACTAATGTAAGCTGAAAACTAAAACTAGATTCCCCAAAGGCTTACAAAAATGCCCTATTTATATAAAACTAATGTCTTGGGTCTTCACTCTTTGTGCTTCTTCTGTGAGTGAACCAAAGGGTGTGTTTCTTGTGTGAGTAAGTCAAAAACTCATCAAAGCCATCCATTTTGTCTTGCTCTCCAAGTTCTCAAATCCTAGCCTTTGATTTTTGTCTTTGTTCATCAGCCAATGAAATTAAAGGGGATTGCCAAGGTGGAATTGGTCTTAACAGGGGGGTGAATAGGTTAAGAGGGTGTGATGTTTGCTTGTCGTGTTGCAGGGGTGTGAACGAAAGTGATGGGTGAATGGTGGGGTAGAGGTTTGGCAGGAAATCAGGGATAAGGTTTTGGGGAATTGAAAGATAACGGGCGTTTGCCCTGTTTCTGTTATGTGTTTGCACCGTTAGTCCTTTTAGACTGACACTGTTATTCCTTTTGGACTAACGGTGCAAAGGTTTAAGGAGGTTATAGGACTAACGGGGTTATCTGGTTTGGGCTTTGTTGGGCTTATTTTATTAAGTTTGGGCCAGATTTAATTAAAATAGGATTATGGACTTTTGATTATTTAAATAATCATATTGGGCTGATCCGTCCCATTAAGTGGGGTACGGGTTGGCCCATTTAACATTTCTTCGATATCGGCTTCGTTTTTTACTTTTGACTTTGACTTTTTGACTTTTCACGCTCTTTTCATTCCCGTGCTTGGTTTTGTCCGTTTTGGCTTGATTTTTGTTCTTTAGTGAATATTCGTTACCTGCACAATCGTAAATCACTAAACACACAAATACAATGTGTTTTTGGTATATTTTGGTCATTTTAGGTACGTGTTTATAGGCAAAAGGTATGTGTAATTAAGCACATACCAATATCCATACTCGATATCATTTCATCAAGGAACATGTTAAAAACGGTATAATTGAATTGTACTTTGTCAGAACTGAATACCAATTAGCTAATATGTTTACTAAAGCCTTACCCGAAGATAGGTTTCAGTATCTTGTCAGAAGAATTGGTATGAGATGTTTGACTCTAGCAGAACTGGAGGTTCTGACAAATGAATCTGCTTGATATTTCATCAAACATCAACATGTACATATTTTTGAAAAAAAGAAAAATACAAAAAATATAATATTTCTAAAAGAAAAATAAAAAAATATAAATTTTTTTTAAAAAGAAAATACAAAATCAAAAAATCAGAAAATGTTTCAAAAAATATTCTTCTCGACATGTCTCTTGGAATCGATAACATTTACGTACCTAGAAATGTTGATTAA
>BQNB010103266.1:0-14871 GCA_026074375.1 Tanacetum coccineum | reverse complement strand
CTGGCCCACTATGCCAAACACCCACAAAGCTGCAACTAGAGCTGATACATCAGACTAGCAGGTAATATTTCCGTAAATGGTTGGCTTTCTGTGATTTGCCCTTAATTAGCAGCGAAAACACTTAGTCTTTGACAAAACTACTCGAAAATTGCATTAAATTGTTTAAGATCTGCTTCCCGTTTCTAGGAAATCGGATGGTAGCCATGTAGAAAAATATGTTTGGGTTTACTAACTGGAGTGCTACACAGCTGCCTTTAGACGTTTATGTTAATAATAGTTCCTCTGAGGCATGTCTGCACGATAATTCTAAGTGTTGCCATATCTGTAAATGTCGCCCCACGTTTGACTTATAAGGTGACCAAAGTCTTCGTGTTGCAGGCTTATGAATCGTTATTTGTTACAGGTTTATCTTAGTGACCTGCTTGCTCGTGGACTACTGTCTCCTTGCATACTCATTTGTCAATTCCACAAGCTTACGTGACCGGCCAACCTGATGTTCAGCACATTGGCATTATTAGAGGTTCGTCAAATTTCTATGGCTTTTTATTACTGGTATTTTTGTCATATTTTTTTAACCTTTCTGCGGTTTTCATCCTTATGTTCAGAAACATAATCGCCGTATTTGGATCTTCTTCAACCACAACTGTCAGATTCGGACGTACTTCTACCGGTAGTGGCGTGACCAAGAAGGAATTAGCACCGCGTCCTTCTGACATGAAAGAGGTAAGTGATCATCCGTGTGATGCCTTTTTGGCAGTTTAAAAGCACATTTAAATTTGACCGTCAAATTCAATGGTGCTCTTTTTGCAGAAAACAAGTAAGAGAGTGCACTCTGTGAGAAGACTTATCAAAGAAGTTGCTGGATTTGCTCCCTGTGAGAGGAGAATTACTGAGCTTCTTAAGGTTGGAAAGGACAAACGTTCTCTCAAACTTGCCAAGCGAAACTCACAAGAGGGCAAAGAAGAAGAGAGAGGAGATGTCCAACGTTCTTCGCAAGATGAGGTACCTCGGCTTTTTGCAACTCTTCTATGCTTCATCAATGACTGCAAATAATGCAAGCATCTTATATCACATCCAAGTTCCCATCCTGGTATAACCATGCATGGGAATACATATTTCAAAGGATTTAGCTATAGTCTACAATAACAAGGGACCAAAATCAGGGTTTTAATCTAATAATTTCAATATTATTTCTTTATATAAGAAAATAAAAGTATAATAACCAAAGATTTATGAAAGGTCTGATCAAAACATGTGTTCTACCGGTCTCTAAGGTTTCCTTACATCGCAAATTTGACCATGATAATTAACATGTTTCAATTAGTAAAACGGCCAAATGACGTATAAAAGGTTTACATCGCAAATTTTACCATGATACTTAAAATGTTTAAATTGGTTTGAACGTTGATGAACTATGCTTCTATTTTCCATTATCACACATACTCAAATTTATGAACACATATACTTAATTAGTTTATGCAAATTAAGTAAAATGGCATAAAAAGACACACTTATATAAATAGGCATTTAACAATCGCAAAATTCTTTATAACCATCAATACATATAAAATATTACTAAATAAAGGTTACTTTGCGACCGTTGATGAACCTCTATGCTCTACTACAGATCTTCTGCATGTTTTTAAAGTTCGTATATACGTTCATGACCACAATAGAAAAAGAAGTAAGTAAAAACTAGATTACACTTCTTCTCGCATTATGAATAAGATTCGTATACATTTATTCCTGGCACTGGCTTGACTTCAACTACATAAGTCTTTTAAACCATTAAAACCCCCTATCGGACACATCACCAACTTCGCAACAATTTCTGCTATATACATAAATCTTACGGTTCGTTTATTCAAAATTACTAAAGCAATATGAAAACGAAAAAAATATAACCATAGGAGCACTGTTGTATTTCATTCCATGTTGGGTTAAGAAGAGAGGAAGTCAGTATAGGCAACAGAAGGCCAATAACGTGAAGCATTATGTTCTTGAGGTTGATCTTGATCCTTATGGCTTACCATCTGTGTTCCTGGACTCTGCGGTTTAGTCTGTCGCTGATGAAGGAATGTTGATGTGTACTACAACAGATATGGTTGGGTTATGTGGAGGCAATAGGGAAGTCTGCTATTCCAAGTAAATTTCTATTTCAAATTGCTTTATGAGTTTTTGAGTAGCATAAGGTGGCCACATGGGTGGGTCAGGTAATGGGTCAAAAAGTATTTTGTATATAGGCTGGGACGGGTTGGATTGGCACACACACAGTATTATCTAATATTGGCAAATAGTTAATGTGTCAAAATCTGAGTACAAAACTATGTTATAATACTAATAAATGAACAACCAGAACAACAATACCCAATCCCGCCGAAGCGGGTATGGTATATATAACACTAATAAATCAATTAGGTAATGTCAATCGTGACTAATTTCCTTAAATTAAATATTGCGATCTTAATGTGATATCCGATTGTTAATATATAATATGGACTCACTTCTTGCTGTATTCTGAACTAGATATCGTTCCTACCCGCTCAAGGCAAAATATTGCCACGAAATGGCTTTACGGGTTCTCCTTGCATGCATTGAGGTATATTTTTCTTCTTCAACTAGATTTATATTCTTTGAAATATTAATTCTATTTAGATTATAAGGTTTCACAATATCAGCAAAAGATTTATAACTTTTTTTGCTTTTGTGAATACAGAGTCATGCAAATCGTTACAAACGATACGTAGTCCCAGTTTTATCTGTTCATATGGACTTTTATGCCCATGTGTTTGTTCGCATATATACGTGAGTCTCCTTTGTTTCTCAAGCTTTAAACACATTGTAACAAATCTTGAATTTTGCTTGACGATACCATGATTGCAGGTCAGCAGGTGAGATGAAGAACACACCACTCAAGCTTTCATATGTTTATCAGTGTGTCGGTTGTGATTCTTTTCATCTCCAACCACTTGCAAGGACTGTCTTTAAGGTATATTCTAAACTTGATAAAGTGGTGATTGTGGCTCTCAATGTTACAGACATGATACTTTCGAAGATAAATCCCCCTGTTCAGTTTCGTAAGGAGTATAGTCCTACTATCATTTTGTCATCCCTTAACAATTAGTAACGAAGGTAAAAAATGGTCACTAATTTCGTCACTATACATGTGGAATATTTTTTTGGTATAAAAAAGTAACGATGTTACTAATCACTAAACTTTTAAAAGTCAATGGCTCCAAATGCTTCATCAATTAATTTTTAAAGTTATTGACGAAAAACATTAGGTCCAGCATCAATCATCCGGCAGTAGTAGGCGTTACTATTTAAAAAGTACAGATGGTCCTACCAAATGCTGAATCAAAATTAATTTTTAAAGTTATCAGACGAAAAACACATCAGGTACCAGCATCAAATCATACCAGGTCAAGTAGTCAAAGCGTTATGAATTCAGGCTAATGATGAGCATGTAGTGGAGGATTACCAAATTAGATCTGGAAATTTCTCACTTCTTACATTAGGATTCTAAGAGAATTTACAAACAATTAAACATTTTCTCACTCAAATGATGAGTAGACATAAGATCTATGACAAACATTGAAGTATTTATCCCAATTATTCGTATTCATCTGCTGTATCATATTGATCTTAATACATCCTTATAACATTGCTCAACTCTTATATATTGGGTGGTGTTTACAAAATATGCATGCCTATTTGGAAATAGAATCACACTAAAACATTAGAGCTGTGTAAAAAAAATTAATCACACTATATCATTAGAGCCCTGTGTGTTTACAAAATGTGATTTTATTTGAATATGCTATTATATATCTCTTGAACGACCATTGATAGCACTATGTCCATGTAGGAATCACCCCCGTTAGAAGCTGTTGATCAGGTGCTGGGTTCAAGGGCTGTGATTCACAGGCCGTGGTCTAGAGGGTGTCGTTCAAAAATGTCAGTCCTAACTGGCAACTAACTAAACTTTACTAAGAAAAAATGATAATTGTTTAGTTAAACACGTAGGGCATGTTTTATTAAAACTGCTTACGCTTCCTCACCATTGGCCTGGGCTCTATATGTTTGTTACTTTTTGGTGCATTTTAGTCCCAATGGGTAGTGTTTGGGATTCATTATTGAAAATCCTTTTTATATGCTTAACCTTCTTATTTCGTTGTAAATAAAGCAAACAGGCAGTTTTAGCCGAACACTCGAAATTGGTTATCTTCTTTAAAATTAATAGATTGCCTTTTTCATCAGCAGTTCCAAACACATGTGCTTAATCATAGAGTTTCCATCCTTTTTTTCTGCAGAGTTTTAGTGACAGATATGGATCCAGATGAACTACAATCAGATTTACTCGCCTTGCGAAGAGTATATTGCCTTCTTATAAACGACGAAGATGTTCTTTCCATGACTTCCTTGGAAGTAAACCTCACAAGCATCAAGCCAGGGACCACTGTGACCATCAAATGGTGTAGGAATTAGTGTTACGCGTTAGTCCTTTGTAAGCCGCTCTTAGACTTTGGAGTGAGTTTATACGAAACAAGACTAGAAATGCTGTTAGTTATATAACTAAATAGATGTTGTATAATTTTCATATGTTGTGACAATTATATTTGTTAGTTTCGTATCAAGGATATATGGTTACAATCCCTTGCCAGCTTGATCAGCTTGATCATTATGAATGCAAATCTGCTTGGCATTTTATTTCATTGAAGCTTCATGAGATAGTTATAAGAAAACGCCCGGAGCGGAGAGGGGGTTGCATACGCCCCGTAGCGGAGCGCGGGCAAACCCCCTCGTACCAATTCAATTGAAATAGCTTAATTAGTTGTGACACATTTTATATGGAAGCTGATTTGATCAACTATACCAAAGCATATCTTCATGTTCTTAGTTTTTTCTCATGATTTACTTCTACGCGCGACACCATTGTTCCTATGTTGTATGGGTGTAACTTTCAACAATTATACCATGAATATTAAAATGGTTGTATACGGCGATTTATTGAATATAGAATGAAATGGGAACAGAAAATTTCAAGCCTATGGTGGTAACTTTTCAAACTTTTTGGTTGCGTTTAGTTGGTGGAAAACACCCTTGTTTTTCACAAAATGTTTTGTGGAAAACAGAGATCGCGTTCATTTCGTCGTTTTCCAACAAAATTCTCTACAAAACACAAAATCCCTATTTTCTCCTTTTATACACAAAACTAGAAAACAATTTTATTTTGTTTTTCTCGTTTTCCTTTTATGACACTCATATCTATTTTCCCCTTATTTCCTACGTTTTATACGTTTTTATAAGTTTTTTGATATTTGTGTACGAGTACAGACTTTTTTTACGTTTTCGTTCGTTTTTTACGATTTCGACAGTTTTTTTATGTTTTCGCCCGTATTTTTACGTTTTCGCCCGTTTTTTTACGATTTAGCTATTTTTTTACAATTTCGTCCGTTTTTTTTATTATTTCGTCCGTTTTTTACGATTTCGTCCGTTTTTTTACGATTTCGTCCATTTTTTACAATTTCGCCGGTTTTTTTTACGTTTTCGTCCATTTATTTACACTTTCGTCATTTTTTTAAGATTTCGTCTATTTTTTACTATTTCGTCTGTTTTTTTATGATTTCGTCCGTTTTTTACGTTTTCGTCCTTTTTTTTACGATTCCGTCCGTTTTTTTACGATTTAGTTTGTTTTTTTACGATTTCGTTTGTTTTTTTTACGATTTTGTCTTTTTTTTACAGATGAAAAAGTAAAATTATAGACGAAACAGTTAAAAACGGCCAAAAACGTAAAAAACAGGATGAAAACGTAAAAACCAGACGAAATCGTAAAAAACGGGCGAAAACTTAAAAAACGGACGAAAACGTAAAAAACGGACGAAATCGTAAAAACGGACAAAAACGTAAAAAACGGACAAAATCATAAAAAACAGACGAAATCGTAAAAAAACTGACGAAACTGTAAAAATAAGAAAACGTAAAAAAACAGACGAAATCCTAAAAAAACAAACGAAATCGTAAAAAAAACAAACGAAAACGTAAAAATACGGACGAAAACGTAAAAAACGAACGAAAGCGTAAAAAAACGGACGAAAACATTAAAAAACCATTAAAAAAATAAGATTCACCCAATAGCTCATTTATCCTATTAGTTCCCGTTTTAGCCCGTGCCCCATTTTGGCCCGTACCCGTTTTCATGATGCCCGCGCCCGCCTGCCCCGCCCGTTTTGCCGCCTCTATTTTTGTATTTCGAATATGTCTTTATAATATTACAAAAGTAAATAGAGAATTGAGATATAAACAACAACACTTGAACATGTATTCTAATTTTGTAAAATGGAAAACACAAACACATGTTTCTTTAACTAAACGCGTTTTCTCAATTTTCAATTGTTTTGTGGAGATGAAAACCCTCTCTTTTTTTCTACAAAACAGGAAAAAGAAAATGATGAAAAATGTTTTCCAACTAAACGCAACCTTTATGTTCCATACTTCAATGCATGAGTAGCTTTTTGCTTTTATAAAGGCAATTCCCCATAAAACGGCACCATCTTGGGCAATGATACCCTCTCCAGTTAAACACGGTCGGAACAACAGTACTGAGGGTGTCTGATTCCTCTGATCTTGTGGCGGGTCTTCCCCCCCCTGCCTTCCCATCCCACCTCTACCGCCACTTCACCCCCTGATTGTAGTAGGGGGATAGGGAAGGGTTCACCCATGGCGAGGTTACATGTGTCGGGTACAATGCATGTAGCCAGGCTAACTCCTGCGGGGGCACCCGACGGGGTTCGACGGGGGGGGGGGGAGGTGCGGCCGGCGGGGGCGGTGCCGGCGGGCGCCAGTGCGGCCCGCCGCGGTGGCCCGCGGGTGTGTTGTGTTTTTCTCACATGATCTGCTTTATGCACGGAAACAATCATACCAATATAAATAACCTTAAAAAATCAACATAACCACTATATACCAAATACCACACCATAAAAAAAAAAATAAAAAAAAATATCATAAACATACCAAAAAATTTAAAATATAAACAAAAAACAAAGATTGTGCAACGGGAAATTAATCATACCAAAGTTTTGGGGGGAAGATAATCTCCCGTTAACTCTCAAACGTGAAAATATAAAACTAACGCCAGTATTCCATTATAAAGTACTTCTGAGTGAAATAAATTCAAAACTCTGGCTTTATGGGAATGTTAGTGCTTTTATATAATTCACTTTCATAAGTTGGTAATTTAAGCACAGTTCTACCCATTATAGAAATACAATCTTGTCATAGTTCATTGTTGTTGTAGATCTAATCTTGAGGTCTTGGCCTTTGCGAAACATGACATTCACCTTTCATAAGTTGGTAATTAAATCAGTTCAAGATTACTAAAAACAATCTTGTATAGTTCATTTGTTGTTTGAAGATCTAATCTTGAGGTCTAGGCCTTATCGAAACATGACCCCATAGTTAATTTTACACTTGATATATTTTTGTAATCTAGAGGTGTGCTTATCTAGTACACACTTTTGAATACGCTAAAAGGTTAAACTCTTATATATATATATATATATATATATATATATATTTTTGGTGGCAAGGGAAAAACCACATAACTCATTAATAAATTTTAATTTGATTTATCTCATCAACGAGGTTTGTAACCCGCGCTTCGCCGCGAAGCGTGTGTTTTTTAAAATTATGACGGTTTTCATTGACGAATAGTGTAATGGGGTATTTCGTAAATACCTGATAGATCATTTAGTAAAAAAATTGAGAAAAAAAAGTAAACGGGTCGGGGCGGGTCGACCCGGCGCATTAAATGCAACCGGTCGGACCCGGGTAAACAGAATGTAGTTTACCATATGAAGTTACGAATTCATACTAAATGAAATCAATGTGGATACAAAGATCCAATTTGCAGCGTGAATACCTAAGATGTCAAACCACAACCACGCAAGTATAATGAAATTCATCATAACCTGATATCCCAAATATAGGAGCACTGTGAAGGTAATAATCCCTCACACCATTCTCCTCTTCAACTTTATCCTGACACCGTTGATCCTTTCTTAAGTATTCTACCGACACCGCAAACGGAGCAACCCCAGGTATTTTCCATGCTTCCAGGAACCCAATAGGAGATTCTTTCTCATTGTGACTTCCGCCCCTAGCTTTTCATAGATGTAGTTTCGCTTCAGTTGTGCCTTCATGCGAGTCCAAACAGTTTTGTGGGTCTCTATGCAACAATCTGTAAATGAACGACGCGACTTGATGGCTTACCTGAATTAAATCAAACTTCATTCAATTTTCCTACTTATGACGTACCTTAACGGTTGCAAAATGGATTGGATCAGAAAAGTTCAGCAAAAATGAATCAAAAATTAGACAACGATATGAAATAACATATACAAAAAGTGAAAATATTCTTAGTCTCATTGGAGTGTGGAAGATTAAGAAAGGTTATTTGCCAGGGAAGTTAAAAACAAAAATAAAGAATTAAGGGCATACATAAAAAAGACTACTTTCTGTCTCTAGTTGTCCAACCGGGACAAAATTTTAATAAAACATTATAACTCTAGCACATATTCTTTCTGTAAGTTATTACTCCTTATCTTTCTGTAAACTTTAAAATGAAGTTGTGTTACTTACCAAACACCCCCTTACACTCTAAGAAAGGTTATTTGCCAGGGAAGTTAAAAACAAAAATAAAGAATATGGGCATAATTAAATTCTATTTTCGGATAAACTAATGAAAAGTGGTTTGTGATAGATACTGATATGATTCATCTATTTTGTAACAGGATGTTTAAATGTAACATACATAAGAGAAAAAAAGTCCTAATGTGTCTAAAAGCATAGGCAAAGCCATGTTGTGCGCCCAAAGGTTTTATAAAAAAACTACATTTTATTTTATTTTATAATATTGGTTATCGACTCGTTAATTATTTCGTTCTAGTAGTATATAATTTTTAAATTTGTTTGTACAGTGTCTGCATTGTTTGTTTGTCAATCCTATAAACAATGAAACATAACTTTCACTCGTTTTTCTCGATATAATGAAAAAGATAATAATCTAGTGTGTATCGTGTGGATGCAGGTGGGGAACTTCATGCATTACATCAGCAGAATTTTTTTCAGGATTCATAATTGGGTTCGTTAGAGTTTGGCAGATAAGTTTAGTAACTTTGTCAATTGTACCTGCGATCGCAATAGGGGGTGGTGTCTATGCTTACATTGCCACGGGCCTGATTGCTAGAGTCCGTAAATCATATGTCAAGGCTGGTGAATGACAAATTCGTACATACTGATCATCAACAACAACCTTCCATTATAGTTCCTTCAATCAACAAAAGAAACTGAAATAGTTAGAACTCGTATGTCAAAAAAATTATATCAAATAAAACACACCACACCATATTTTGCAAAAGAGGAGCAGTACTAAAACAGCCATCTACATTTATATTTTCATAACCTGTATTCATGGGCTGCATCACGGGCCAAAGTAGGCAAGGGTCGAAACAGATCATTATTCTAGTACATTAGGTGAAACAGATCATTATTCTAGTACATCAGGTCATAAACCTATGTTTAAATTAGCGTGATTTTCGCTCCCTCTCAATGCACCTTAAGCCAATTTTCTGTTAAAGCAACCTTTTGCATGCTGACAACTTGAGAGAACATTTTACTTATTTAGACAACCCTATGAACATTTAAATGGCACAACTTAATAATCAAGAATTCACATACTATATAACCGTGTGCACGGACTTATTGATGTTTGGGCTATGTCTCTAAGCCCACCTGTAAGCCTACAAAAAATGAGCCTATGAGACATAAGCCAAAATCAAATAAGCCATAAGCCGGCCATATAAGCTGAAAGAAACAGCCCCTAATAAGCTACAACATTTTCGCTAATAAACAACAAACACCATAAAGTAAGGTGGTTGTCAGGCGTATACCAACAAAAGAAAATCTGTCAATACCTCGAGGTGCCTCTTTCGATTCTCGTCATCATGAAAAAAGAAAAAAAATTACGACAAATCTTATGGGTTTATTTTCATGCATATATTACTCAAAAAGGGTTTTTTTCAAAAATAGAAAGTAGGTGAAGGGGTAAAAAATTTTTTTTTGTATGACTGGTGACACCGAATCTGTCGTAAGCTTGTATATAGGTGCATGAACTATTTGGCTCTGCTTATATATCATAAACCTAGTTTTCGACTTATTTTCGCAGAATTGACGGCCTCAGATGAACAGAAAGCAAAGATCGATGACACCGCAGACGCATACAAAGAAGGACAGGAAATGGAAGAGGACATGGCGGAAACCAAGCTGCACCAAATTGGATTCCACGACGTTCTCTTCGATTTCGCATCATGCTTTGATATGGGCACCTAATAGTGGTATTCGTATTTTTGTTTGGATCTGAACCCGACACCTTAACAAACGTAGAAAAATTCTAAAGCTTCTGAAAATCAACCCTAACAAATCACAATCTTAAGTTTTATATCATTTGGCAGTTACTTTTATTCGATCTTTAAGCCCGTTTTGACCAAGAAAAGAAATTGATTAGTACTAAAAGCAGTATGCAAATGAAAAAAGAATACCTTTAACCATAAGCCTATAAGCCTGAGAACATCATACATCCATCCAAACACCCATAACCCGCACATGTTAAGTTCCTGATCTGGTACATGGAAAAGACATAAAATCATGTGTTGATGAGGTCGTTTAAGCATTGACATGTGCAACTTATGGCCGATTTCAACCCCCATAAGAATCCCCATTTTTAGTGTTTGAACTTTGGGACACTTTTGTGACAGAAACTTCTTTTCAATGTATACTTTAGCTAATCAGCTAAACACGGACTGTGTTATCAATCTTAGTTTCTCTTGAATCAGCCTATGAATTTTATAAGCTCATAAGTTAAAGTAATGAACCCGTAAACCCACTATTTATGATGAAACAAAGTGATGAACCTTTGTTTGGAGTAATTATCCGGTCAATGCAAATGTAGAGTATAAAAAGATCCTAACCTTTAAGATTGGACAAACAAAGGAAGATGGTATGATTGTTTGATCATCTATATCCATGCATTCGTCCCAACATATCAAATAGTATAAGCGACAATAAGGATCACACACGCATTTCACATAACGAATGTAAACGATGATACCGTACCATAACGACAATAAGGATCGCATTTGCTCCTTGATCAGCATGCTTCGATATCCTGAACTGAACAGGCGGTACCACCTCTGTACACCTACATCAAGACAAAAGTTTCCATTCGTTCTTGACCCGTGCCTTTTGAGTGCAGTGGCCTGTCATAGATAGTGAAATTCAGATTAAAATAAAGCATCTATTTTAATAAAAGGAAAATCATCATATTAGTTGAGATTTTTCAACTCATAACACATGTATACAAAAAAAAGATATTCATGATAGTTTAAATGTTTAGGACTTTTATCCAACGATTGGAAATGAAAAAATACATGTAAACAAAAAGTTATAGTATAATCTAGTTTGGATGCAACCTCTTCGACACATTTTCGTCATTGAATAAGATGTGTGGGTTTCTCTCGCTGAAGGAGCACGCTGGAACCATATAAAACATTTACAGGTGCCTTTCTTTCTTTTCTTATGGACCCGTTATTTTTTTCGATGAGGAGAAGGCCATGCTACAATATTGGTATTTACTATTCATAGACCTGTTACATATATCAATCATCACTTGGCTTAGGATTTAATGATCAGAAGTTTTGTGTCAAATACATTCCGGGCATCATTCAACTTACCACAAACAACTTAATTTAGCTACATTTGATTACATATGAGGTTTTCTTACCGAAAAGTCATCCAAAGAATCATCAAAAATCCCATTCTTTAATCCTTGTTTCGTCATTTCTTTTCTATCAAGTTCCTCCTCATCTGCACAACAACTTCTAGACTTATCTTCATCTTCTTCTAACTTCATTTCCATTAAAACACTTTTTTCCGCAATTCAAATGATCAAATTCAGTAACCTTAGAACCTAAATAAAAATATTTATATTAGATTATGAACACAACCCATTAAAACCAAATCTAACTTATGCGAAAAACAACATTTTTAGTCTTAAAATTACAAAAAAAATCAGCTAATTAAATAAATTTCCAAATTTAAACAATACCAAGATTAGAAAAGCTTCCAAAATAAAAACCCATCTTCAAATCAATCAACAAATTTCAGCATCAAGATTAACTTTTTATACAAATTCAAACAAACCCAAATCACAAAAGCTGATCACCCATTTGCTTACCACGAAAGGCTGCATCCGCACAACACCAAACAACAATAAATTAAAAAAAACAGAAGCACAAATTTTACCCAAAACTAACAGATTTGACAAAACTCTTATATTTTACAAAACCCCCAAACTTAAATAAAAAACCCCTAATTCCAAAATTCTACAAAATTAACTATACCAAACTCGAAACCATAACAAAAAATCAACAAATCTAACCTTTTGTTGCAAACGGAAAAAGCGTTGGTGAGAGGATCAATATTCTTGATGAGAGCGGTGGGTTATGGTGGCAATGTGTGTGTTTTTAATGTTATCTATGTGTTGGATTGAAAAATATGATAACACATGTCTATTAAGACTAAATATAAATGCTTGGAATAAAGGTCGGGTCGAAAAAATATTAAAGAAATCAAATGGGTCCAAATCGGGTTGCAATAAAAAAAGGGCGTGTGAGTAAAACCGGGTCGGGGCTTCTTTTAGCCTTAAATGCAATCATCCGGAGTTCTTAAATGCACCTCGGGGAGGCAATCCTACCCTTTAGTATAAAAGGAACAATAATATTGGGAGCATGCGCAAAAATAGTTACCTTTTGATTTTACTTGAGGTTGAGCCATCTTTTATGTATACTTTTAGATTGAACAACAATGTGTTATTATCTATAAAGTTTATTCGAATATAAGATAATCTTGATGTTTTTGTTACTTTTGAAACAGCATGGCGGTTTTCTAATCGAAGTTAGTAATAAAATGAATTTTTTAACTCACGCGACGACTAGATCAAACATCTTGTGACTATTATGAAACATATTTATCTAAAGCCTCAAGTGTCATAACATCATAACACTAAAAAAAGAACTGTCACGTCAGCTTTACCACCAACACTACAAAAAATCTCTCTAATCATAACACCATTTTTTGAGCCCCACTAATTTTTTCCACTATTTTAAAACTAAATAAATTCATTTCATTCACAATTTTAAAACTAATTTTTTATTTTTTAAATTAAAATTAAAAAAACAAAAAACATTATTATAAGTTTAAAAAAAACAAAAAATCACCTCCCCATCTTCTTCTTCTTCTTCCTGTGAAAACACACACACACACTTCACACACACACGCAGTAAAACACACACACACTACACACGCAATCAACACACACACACAAAAAATCTAATTTAAAACGAAAAAAAGAAGAAAAAAAATCGTCGGCGTTGTAGCGTGGCTGTGTTAACGTGGGCACCAACGGTGTCCCCCCTTTTTACATTCCGGTGTCATAACGCCGGAAACGGCGTTGGTTTGGCCCCCAACGCCGTGATGACACCTAGCCCTCTAAATAACCCATGATCCTTACATTCGTACTTTAAGATTAGTAGAAAGGGTAACCTCGTGTGGGCTCAACCACTTCAATCATTTTAACGTTACTTTAACATTTTTTCCTCTAAAATCAAACACGTGACTAAATGCTCGTAATAGTGATCAAATGTATGAACCAATTTAACACTTAAAAAACATTACACTAATAATTTAAATAAAATTATAAATATTACATTAGTGTTTATTTGTTTGACGTCAAATATGTTTAACTAAGTCGGCTTTAAGACTTAAATGAGTTTGCTGACTGTATATATCTCTAATAACTTGTAACATATCTTCATACGGTACGGAATCATCTTCACGATGTTGCTCCTCCGTATAAAAGTCGGGAGAGATTGTCCTCCTTTTGTCTTTTATAATCATATTATGTAATATGATGCAAATGTACATCAAATCTGTAATTTTCTAATTAAGACTTTGCGACCGTGCGAAAGTTTTCATCATAGCCCACTTTTTCTTACGACGTCAAACGCTCGTTTCACGTATTTCCTTGCTGCTTTATGCACATTCTTGTACCTTATTCGCTTCGTATCATTCGCATGTGGCTGTGAAATAGACTTAACAAGAATAGCTCATTTTGATATATCCCGTCAATATAATAATGTCATCATCTATAAGTCATGTCGTTAGCTACAAATGGAACCTCTTGTGTTTTCCCATCTTTGAGATCATTGAAAATAGGTACACCGTTGATGTCGTTGTTCGACCAAGAAACACCAAAGAACGCATTTCAAATCAATAAGTCTTGTGAAGCAACCGCTTCTAATAAAATGAATCGATTTGACCCGTGATCACCCCTACAAAATTGAGCAAGATGTGTAGTTGGGCATTGATCATACTGCTAATCCGTACAGTGAATGCTTCCTATCATCTCAGGAAGTCCATGTTTCTCCTTAAGAAAAGCAAATAGTTTTTTGACATCGGTATTAGTAGGCTTTCACAAACACTCCTATCCATAGACGATCATGAGCACTGTAGCAATCTATATCTGCCTGCTTTTGTGGGGTTTCTGGGATTGTAGAAGTGGAAGCCTGAATAAGCAAAGCGGCATCTTTTAGAAACTCTAGATTAGGGATGGCAACGAGTCGGGTTCGGGGCGGGTTTTAGTGTACTCGTACCCGCACCCGTTTATAATATTCACATCCGTACCCGCCCCATTACCCGTTGGGTACCTGGTTAATATTATCCATCGGTTTTTCGGGTTTCCCCGCGGGTATCGGG